>DWGO01000375.1:0-12717 GCA_018247635.1 Eurytides dolicaon deicoon
CAAGATGTTGAGCCAGTCTATATGTTGGTGAGTCGATCTGGCTTACAATGGGGCGTAATGGCACATTTGTTTTATGTCTTTTAGGCAACCCATACAATTTTGGCGGTTTTGCACATGAAGGTATTATTTTTTCTTTACTCATAGTTCACAAATCCCACCATATTTCCGTTAACTTTAACATTCGGAGCCTATCACCGATTCACACTTTCTGAACCAACTAACTATAGTGACTAAATGTAACTTAGGAGCAAACGCGTGAATAAGCTGATAATTGACTCTAATCAATATCGCAACGCGTAATCAACGAGAGGCGTACGCAATTAACTGACACGCCCGTGTGCAGCCTAAGGAGACAAGATAGTTACGGTTCAACGTAAAAGGGCTAAAGAGAAAATATAGAAATTTCTCTTTTATTTTAAGTATTATTAATAAACAATTACATAAGACATTATAAAGGTACTATTTAAAATCCATTTTTTTTACAAAATGTGCGTTCGATGAAACAAATGATGTATGTATAAAATAAAAATAAAACTTAGTCAACATTTCTTCATTTAACGTTAAAATTATTTTAAAAGAGTTTCAGAGCCATTTTTCAATAAATCCATGCCATTAATACTGTCCTACCAAATGATTTCAGCCATGGCGACCAATCTACAAGGGATTAACCGTCTGTTAGGGACTTATTATAGTGCACAAGGGTTTACGCAGTTACAGGTGCTCCTACTCTTCTTTTACTCTCATAGCCCGAGAGAATTGATACTCGTTACGACCGGATAAAATCGGAAGTGGAGGCGGTGACATCAAAACGGCCTCTTCTTAACGACTACTACAAGCCGCCGTTAGACGTCAACAAGTAACCGGAACCGTAGAACGGAAAACGAAAAACGGAAAAAAGAAATCTTTGTCCCCAGGATTCGAACCAAAGAGATCGTGCGTCTGATTTGTAAGGCTACGCCATTAGGCTACGAGTTAAAATTAAAGTACGTAAGTTTGCAGAAAATATTACACATATTATAATTTGATTTAAATGGTCCAACAAAAATAAATATTATATATACAGGAGCGCCTTAACAAACCTTAAATTGTCTATTATTTTGAACCTAAGAACTTTTCCGTTGGAACCGTACATAAACTAACATACGTAGCAGCTAAACATCACTTGCATACATTAAGTAGTCTCTGACAAGTTTGCTTTGACGTGTGACACATACCATACGATTCCGAACAAAATCTTGTGATCTTATCAACGGGACAAGTAATTTAATAATATACATTAAGCAAGAGCCTATATATGTCCCACTGCTAGGCAAAGGCCTACTCTATACAGAGGGTATAAATATAAGGACTGCCAATGCGGGTTGGCGGACACTGATAAACATTATTAAATGAAAATAAATGTTTTTTTTTGCGAGATAAAGTGGCGAGACGAGCACGTCGTGCGCCTGATGGTAACACAGTACCCGCGGGACGTGGTTGGTTATGTTCTGTGTTCGTCACCCATAGATCACTGGCATCATTGCCCTTCAAACCGGAACACAGTAGTGTTCGGGGAAGATGCGGTGGACGTCGAAGGCATCACCGATTTGTGGTGACGCGGTCGCGAGTATAACCGCGTGGAACTTGAGTCCAATCGGCTCCCCCAAGAAGCCGAAGATACGTGTTCGATGGAAGGATCGGCCAGGGCGTAGGTTACGGATAAGTATTGTGTGACTGTGTGTCGTTTATGGGCAGACGTGTTGCTTATCATCAGGCGTACGACCTGCTTGTCTCGTCACTTAATCTCCAAAACAAACGTTCTAATGTCATAGTTAACCCAGGCTATTTCAATTTTGATCCGATCTATATATTATGAGCTAATGGAATCTTGAGGTATTGCAGTATTAGTTTGCTGGGATTTCATTTTTTTAATTACAGTACCTCAACTGATAGCGTTATTTTAGAATAATCAAATCCTATTTTAAAAGTGGTAGGACTCTTGCAGAGTCTGACTGGGGAGGTACCACTGCATTGCCAGATATTCTGCCGCCAAGCAGTAATGTGTAAAGCACTACTGTGTTCCGGTTTGAAGGGCAATGATGCCAGAGCAATGACAGAGCAAAGAGATGAACCATCTAATATCTCTGGGTGACGAGCGCAACACGGAGCCAAACACGCTCTGTATGGTACTGTGTTATGGGCAGGCGTGACGCTTACCATCAGGCGTACGACCTGCTCGTCTCGTCACTTTATCAACATAAAAAAATCCTTACCAAAGAATACCCACACACCCCTAGATGGGGATTTCTCCTCATTTTACGTATAATTTGAAAAATGGGTAATGTTTGATGGAGATATGTATATATGTATGACACATTTTCACACATAACGTTTTTTAAGGTAAAGCAAAAATAATATAAAACTCTTGTATTGTTATGGGCAGGTGTGATGCTTGCATCAGGCGCAAGACTTACTCGGCTCGTCACTTTATGTCGTAAAAATATTCACGTGCAAAGGTCGGGGAAGCCTAGTAGCCCATAAATGTCGTTTGAAATTAACGAACAAAGAAGTGAACACGACCGTAAAATGGTCTAGTGGTCACACAATGACATTTCCAAGAAGGCCATCTTCACTAGGATGTAAGATTATCGTCAATACGTTAGTTATAATCTATAATGATCTTTTATGATCTTCATACAGCGTATAGAAAGGGTTATATAGTATAATTAATTAGTGAAGTTGAAATCATTTATACAGATTCATTTTAATCTATGTTTATTGGGGCCTCTGTTTTATGACTTTTTTATTTGATGTATCGCTTAAGCTATCTATCTACATTACGAAAAATTTTGTGATATGCTGGTGTCAGTGTAATTGATAAGTTTTAGAAACAATAGAATCTGGGGTTTGAAACAAATGTTTAGAATTATGTATTCTTACAATGTTACTAAAGTTGTATGAAATGCTCGGTTAATTCATACAGTTAATAGTAACGGTAAGAAATAACACGCGATGCGTCCTTCGCCTTGATGCAAATGCCAACGACCTTCAGTCACTGACCGATAACTGTTATTAATGTCGAAAATAAACAAACACAACACCCAAAACGGTATTTTTATTACCCAACGTGTTATCTTCTTATGTATGTAGGTTTAGGCGATTCAATAAAATGGAATAGATGTCATGGAATATACGTATATACAAACATATACAGGGTTTAGGGGAATTGCGCGGTGGACGTCGAAGGCATCACCGATTTATGGTGACGTGGTCGCGAGTATAACCGCGTGGAACTTGAGTCCAATCGGCTCCCCCAAGAAGCCGAAGATACGTGTTCGATGGAAGGATCGGCCAGGGCGTAGGTTACGGATAGTGAAAAGTCCAGGTTTAGCGCAAATAATTGATCTTGTACTTTTAATTGTGTATTACATGATTACAACAGGTAGCCGCATGACGTGGCTAAGAAGCTGAATGTCATAGACTATATATTATTTTTACAACCGTTCGGAAACATGAATGACAGGTGCTTTATAGGTAACAATGTTAAATCAAAAAATAGGTGGCGATGTCATGTCGCCACAACTGTAAAAAGCACATCCAGTTCCTGAACAGGGCGTGGTTTTTACAAAAAGTTGTTACCAGGATTTACTTTAAAAAAAGAAAAATTGTTACTTGGAGCCTGGACCAAGAGTTGTTAGTGGGGATTGTAGGCGGATGCGATCGGTGGCATACGTGCGTTACGTGTATACATTACGCACGTATGCCACCGATATGTTTGAGAGTAACATTACAGTTGTAGAACATGGGTTAAGGTTATTGGGATATATGTTCGATATACTATATAAAATATTACGACATAAAAGAGAGTTATTAGAATTTCTGGTCACTGTTAAAGACTGCTCTGAGTGCTCTGAGGAATTGTTCGGTCTAATACCGGTTGCGAAGTTTTGCCTCCGTACCACGTGACAAACCACCAGATACCATCCATACCATTTGGATGGCTGGCAATCCACCACCGTGCCCTTTAACCGGCATTTTCTGCCACGCACTGCTATTCGGTTGTCGCCAGAGGTATTTCCGGATCGATACTACTTAGGGACCTTCAAGAAGAGAGCCTACTCTCATCTTAAAGGCCGGCAACGCATTTGCCTCCTCTGATGTTGCAGATGTTTATGGGCGGCGGCGCTCGCAAACCATCAGGTGAGCCGCTTGCACGTTTGCCTCCCTACAAGAATAAAAAAAAAGCTCTTCAGGGTCGGGAGCTTGAAAGAGACCCTTTGACTATGAATCGAAACTGACGGTTCCACAGATAGGCTGGTATGGTGTGCACGAGTCTCTCTGGCAATTCTGGAGAATTGCCTTCGCGACATCAAATAGTAAATGTACACGTATTTGGCTTTGGAGCGTCGCGGTGTGGTTTGAAGGTACACTGTGATGCGGTGCACTAAGAGGACGCTGTGGGATTCATTTCTAAAACCAATGTGCTCGTTTGGAATTAGGTTTAGGTTTTGAATTAAATTTTTAATGCAAGCCCGGATTATGCTTGATGGGTCTGTAATTTGATGTTTTTAAGTTTGATCCCTGGGCTTATTTGAGAGGTATGGCAGTTACCCAAGTTGCATTTTAGGGCCCATCAGTAGGGCCGGTTATCACTTGCCGCTTGATGCGACGGGTCCATCCGCGATAGTTCACGAAATGTCCTTTGGTCGAGCACAGCACGCAACTGAGTGAATCGGGATCCTGTCATGTGTACAACGTTTTATTGTATTTCATAGCTAAGCTACGAATTTTCAGTTCGGTTCGATGACTCAGCAAACTTATTTCGAGCGGCATATCGATTGATAATGGAATGATTCTAGCACTTGAAGACTAAAGCGAGACATCTTCAGCAAGTTAATTTATTTCCACCATTTTCTTTTCACATAATTGGTATTTAAATAATATCCATGGAAAGTAAAATTATTTAAATAATAAAACTCGTTTAATCAATGCAATTTATTTATTACTTAAGACCTTTTAACATACAAACGCACCATATACTTAGCATAACAATGAAGTTAATAATGAGCTTTTGCCCTTCACTTAAGTTAAGAAATTATACAAAAATGTGCTCATTTTGCAAAGTATCGTTCGACTAGTCAGTAAGTACGAAGGTTTCATTAGGAAGAAGTTCACATCTATGTAATGTTTTCCTTAAAAGCGTGTGCAAAAGTATATAAATATAATTTAAAAGTGTCGCATTTATTTAATTAATAGCCATTAGAAACAGGAAAGATTAAATTCATTCTATAAAAATTATACATTTACAAATTCAACAACTCAAGTTTGTCTATGCAACATTTAAATTATAATCAACTTGTCAAGAGACTAATAAATTAGTATAATACATTCAAAATTAACTACAATACAAGGATGAGAGAAAATTACTGTTAAATCCAAACAGGCATGGTTCAAATTCGTCAGTTAAATTCAATAAACCATCCATCCTTTTTTCTCAACTTTAGCCAAATGTCACACTAAACTAATACTACGCTTCCTACGTGACTACGAATTATACTAATCTAGAGTTTTAACTAACGTACGTTCAACAACATTTTAATAATATTGAATAATTATTACCTAAATGATTCATATCATTGTTAGGTGGTTGAGGCAGTATACATTCTTATATCAACAAATTATATGCTGGTAAAGCCTACTATATCCTCATAATGCGTGAATAGCCATTTCTTTTTCGTAAGCAATAGCTCATACTGTATTATATTTTTACCTTATTTTTAAATACGTAAAGAAGCATGTCTGCTGTTATTCGCTAATCCGAAGTTGCAAGTTACGTAGCGGGGATGTTTTTATATGAAATTAATACGATTACGATGGCGTATATATTTGTAAAGTTTAATTTCAACAATATAGATATTAAACTGGTTATAAGTTTCCGGCACAATAGTGTCTAGGTGGCGGTCACAACTCTGCTTTTAACTTATACAATTACACAATCTAAAGCTTACAGTAATCGTTACAATCTATTTAAAACTGATTACGCGGAGAACCGAGTTCAGCTTACAACTAAATGGACAGGACAGCCATTAATACAATATACAAGGTGTAACTTACACTATCGGAATAAAAACCTTTATTTTTATTCTACTTTCGCGCCTTACATTATAACCTTACTTTAATGGACAGAATTGCGTGTAGCGTGTTTTTTTAAATAGCGTGCTGCGTGTATTTGGGTTAAGGTTTGTGATAAAGTGCTGACATGTTATTTCGATAATATAAGAATAAGATTTTAGATTTTATTAAGATCGGTCACTTATCTAATAGAATAATATTTTTTTTTGTTTTAGTTAGCAATTTTCAGTATTTATTTTTAGAGTATTTTTTGGGTAATAGTTATATATGTTTTGGAGATTCCGTTAAAAGTACAAGAAATAAAATTTAGACAGGAATGCAAAGCTGGAATGCATGAAGAAGTTAGATGGTAGTCAAAGGATTATTATCTAAGAATAAATTGTAGTACTAGCTAGAAGATAAGCAATTAGAGCCTAAGATAGAATCTACCGTGGGACGTGAGAATAAGGGATTCGAGATTCATTTGTACAATTCACTAGAAGAGACTAAGTGAAATCAAGTTAAGTACCGACAAGAATTCTCTAGAAAGATTTAAAATTGAAGTTCTAACTTAGCCTATGCGAAACGCTGAACAATGAATAGGCTAGGAGCAGTACTGACGTAAACTATTGATCGCATAGATATTAAATGTTTTCTTTAATATTCTGTATTTTACAATTGTTTTGGCACAGAGAGTAGGAAAAGATAGAATCGTTTTTTTTTATTAAATATTTTTATGACTAAGTGTGCAACTTTAAAGCCTAAATCACAGAACGGAAGGAGCGGTGCAGGTGTAGTGTAGTGATGCAAAAATATAGATTTCAATCGAATTTACAATAAATACAACGATCGCGTAAAAAACTATTTTCGGTTATGGTTTCTCAGCCGTAACACAATTTCAATATGCCTTACAATTAACTTACCAATACCTAAGTACTTCTACTATATTGACATATTTATTTCGCGGAAATGGCTAACTAGTACTTTCCATTGCTTCTTAAAATCTTATTTAAAATTGCCATCCCACTTCGAAGAAATTTGTACCGTCTCAGACATCAGACGATCTTTTATTTCAAGAAATAAAAAAAGGAAGATTATGAAAGCGAAAATTGTAAAATGCAAAATAAAAAAAAAACAAAATTTTAATACAACCATTTAATAAAATCAAAAATATATTACCTATTACAACAAAATGATTTCTTCAAAAATTAAATAATACCTATTTAGCCCATCACCAGAAAAATTAATAATAAAATAAAACTTTAAACAAAATACACTAATCAAATTACTTAAAATATAACAACTGAACTCAAGCTATAAGATGAAAAAAAAATATATAAATAAAAGTACTTATTGCACAATATTACATTTCATTAAGTACAGAAATGGACGATTGCTGGTGAAAAGAGATCGAAATAAATACCTTCAGTCATCATTTTACTTTCAATAATCGATATCATTACCTATGGCACTAAAATAAAATAAATGGTTTAGGTACAATTCAATTTCCAATTAAAAATACCATAAAATATATTAATCGATGGAATGTCAAAGGTTAAAATAACAATAATTATTAATTTATTCATTATTACAATAAAGATAAGTACTTGTCCGCTTTCCAATAATATTTTTTTTGGGTGTCGTTTACACAAATAACCGTCAAATATTCCATGCCATGTCTCCAAATATTATGCAATGCCTTCATTCATATGAATATAATTTTACCAATCTTGCTCCATTTAAAAGTCAATAATCTATTAAACCGGGTATTTTGATAAAAATTTGTTGATACATTAAAAAATTCTGTTTGAAATAAAAATTAAAGTAAAACACTGGTCAATAGACCAATAGGCAATTTAGTACAATTGTGACTATAAGTCACAGTTATAATAAATTGTGTCGTATTAAAAATAATATTAGGTCCATTGACATTAAAACGGGGCAACGTTGGTTAATCAGTACACCGACATGCGATGCGTAGCGTACAAACTAACAATAACTACCGCTTAAAAAGCCATCGCGGTGACTAACGCCGAACTATTGCCTAGTAAACAACACTGCAAGTTTAGAAACACCAAAAGTTTTAACCAAGAGAATCGAATTTTACATAATAAACACTCGTTAATGTTTCTAAACCGTATCTTAGCGCGTATCATAAGAATTTTCTAACATTGATGACATCTGTCAAAGTCACATACATAATTTGACATTTGAAATAGAGCAATCCGCCATTTTTCTGTATCTGTGGCAATTTTGACAGATTTTACAATGAGCGTTGCTTTTTTTTTATTTTCGTAAGTTAATTCAGCAATTAAAACTAAGATATCGCATGGATCAGTATCGCTGCTGATACTCGTGATGCCATCGATTGAAGTCTATATGGAATACAACGAGGGAACCGTTTTCGAGACCCGCCAATAGGAATCTGAAAAATTAAACAAAATGACAATAGTATTATTTTATTCAAATACTTGTGGTTAAGCATATACACAAGATGAATAATTGAGCTATTAGAAAATTCCAAATAATTTCGAAAGCTTTTGTTTTGACTTATACAAACTGATTTTAGGTTAAATATTTTCATTAATTAAAGCAATTAAAAAATATTAGAAATGCTTTTAACTGCTCGTTGGATGGTTCTATTGAATTTTATAGATATTTTGTGTTTATGACAATTTTAAATTTCGTTTATTATACTTCATGTTACCAACTTTCGTTTACGTGTGTTCTCTAAGTGGAGTCTTTTGCAGAGTCTATTATATTTAGTCAGTTATCCAACTGCCAAGCAGTAATGTGGCAATACTACTATGTTCCAGTTTAAAGGGCAACGATACCAATGTAATCACTGGACATAATATCTTATCTATCTCTGGATGCCGCGCAGCGCAAGACAAAGCATGTTTTGCGTGGCACTGAGCTGTTAATGGCAGGCGTTTCGCTTACTACCAGCCGCACGAATTGCTCGTCTCGTCGCTTTATCTGATAAAAAATGTGTGTTTGCGTGTACTGAAAGAACGTGTTCTTTTTAGGACATAAAGTGGCGAGCGGCGGAAGTCGTGCGCTTGATGTTGACGTAAGCGTCACGCCTACCCATTACAACATAGTATCACACTAAACTTGGGCCTGCACTGCGCTTGTCACCCTGATATTTCTGCTGTTATATCTGTATGTCCAGTAATTACGCTGGCATTATTGCCCTTCAACAGAGTAGTAATTACACACAGTAGTGTGTAATTACTACTCGTGTAGTATGGTGGTTGAATAACTGGCAATGCAGTGGTACTATTCTTTCGGACCACTGCATTGCCAGATATTCTGCAAGCAGTAGTGTGTAATCACTACTGTGTGAGCAAAAAAGAGATGAACCATCTGATATGTCTGGATGACGAGCGCAGCACAGAGCCAAACACGCTCTGCGTGTTCCTGTGTTTTTATGGGCAGGTGTGACGCTTACGAACAGGTGCTCGACTTGATCGTCTCGTCACTTTATCTGATAAAAAGAAGGTACTCACTTCTGGTCATGCGAGAGTGCCAGACTGCAGACAGGGGCGCCCGCTGGTGGGAAGGCGTACAGTGGCGCCAGTGTGAAGGCACGCCAAACCTCTACCACGCCAGCGTCACCACCGCAAACCAAATATTCGCCGCAACGAGACAACACTAGGCACTGTCCACCCGACAAATAATATATTAATAAATAAATAACAACAATGTAAACCCTAAAGGGGAAAATTAACAAAATGTCCATAAGACTATATGTTTGATAGTGCACTACCTACTACCCTAAACCAATTTAACCTCGACAATTGTACTTTTGTGGTTTCCATCTCTACGTGGGAAAAAAATTGTATAATGTACAAATAGTTGCTTCGGGTATATTTTTCCGTGAATACACATCGAATACGTTAATAATAGACGGAAGCAACCTCTATGAAAAAGTAGGAAAAGCTATGAAGGTGACCGGTCATTGTGCAATGCATCGGATCCCTGTTGGTTTTTATTTAGACACACACATACAAAAGTAAGAACTCGTATAGATTATAATATCTATACTCGTAAGTCCGAAAATGTTTTAAGGGACATAGAAATAATTGGAATATCTAAAATCTCTGGGTGGTGACCATATGACCAGTGCTAAGCACGTTCTATGTGCTACTGTGTTGTTATAGACAGATGGGTTACATTATTAATTTGTATGCCAGAAATGGCATACATGGCAATGACATGGCAAAAAATTTAACACTTGTATTTAACCTTGTTTCTTAAAAATAAATTATACGTTCCACCACGTTTTTATAGTTAATCAAACTTTCACAGTGGGTAAAAAATGAGTTTAATGAGTCCGTTACATACATACTTGCATGCATACATACATACATACTTACATACATACATACTTACGCAGATACAAACGTGCATACGTACATACATACATATGTATACGAGTGTACGTACACGTAATAAGCGTGGTAAAAAGGAGTCTTAAGTTGACTGACCTGGAAGTTGTCGTTGTGAGTCTCGTGTCGGAGGCGGCGGCCATTGAGCGTGAAGGCAGCTAAGTGGCCCTTAGCGTAACCCACTACCAACACGCCCTCACGGGCCAAGGCCAACTGCTGGGGCGCAGCACCTGCCCTCCCTGGTAAAGCGCGCAGCAACTCGCCGAACGTTGTGTGGATCAGAACCGGACCGTCTGAGGACCGACCGAGCCGTATTTATTTATTTCGTAGTGGATCACAACTGGACCGTCTAATACTCCGTGCCCGTGACATATGAATTTGGAATCTTCACAGCATACAACATTCATTTGACAAAATGTGGTAGGACTGTTGTAGAGTCCGACTCGGGTGGTACCACTGCATTGCCAGTTATTCTGCCACCAAATAGTAGTGTGCAGTAAGCACTACTGTGCTCCGGTTTGAAGGGCAATGATGTCCGGCAAAGAGATAGACCACCTAATATCTCTGGATCGTATATAATATCGAGCGCAGCACATGGCCAAGCAGGTTCTGTATGGCGCTGTATTTGTTATGGGCAATCGTTTCGCTTACCATTAGGCGTAGACTTAGTTGTTTCGTCGCCTACTCTAATAAAAAAAATCAGGCACAGGACTTTCTCTTCTCGCCACATTATATCCTAATCTAAATATCTTTATTCAAATAGGCCTATACAAAAGCACTTTTGAATCGTCATTTTTACACGTTAGTTCGCGAGGTAGCTACCACCGGCATGGAATGCAATTCTGCTGAGAAGAGCCGGCAAGAAACTCACGAGTTGTTTTATTTTTATAATACTTTTAAAATACCTGTCCTGTACACACTGGTGGAAGAAGAATAATGTGAAATGTTGTCCTTGGCGTAATTACTGGGCATAGAGATACGAAAACATTTTAAACCTTCTGGTGACGAGGGTATCGCTTACCATCAGGGTCTAGACGCTTGCAGAGTCCGACTGGGGCGATACAACTGCATTGCAAGATATTCTGCCGCCAAGCGGTAGTGTGAAAGCACTACTGTTTTTCGGTTTGAGGTTTGTTTCGGCAATAATGCCAGCGTAATTACAGGGCAAAGAGATAGACCATCTAATATTTCTAGGTGACGAAACACATGCGGGTTATTACGGGCAAGCGTGACGGTCACCATCAGGCGCAAGACTTGCTCATCTCGTTACTTTATACCCTAAACAAGCGGGGGTACTTACTAGTGGAAGAAGAGACCACGAGGCCCAACTCAGCAGAAACCAGAACAGCGTTGAGAGGCGCGTCGTGGCCAGAGAGGGTGGCACGTGGTGATGGCGTTTCCCCTTCACCCACTACACCACCATGGCGTGCCGACCTAAAAGAACTCACTAGATCACCACCCATTTCAAGTGGTCTAGACTCTTGCACAGTCTGGGGCGATACAACTGCATTTCAAGATATTCTGCCGCCATGCGGTAGTGTGTAAGCACTACTGCTTTTCGGTTTGAGGTTTGTTGCGGCAATAACGCCAGCACAATTACTGGGCAAGGAGATAGGCCATCCTATATCTCTAAGTGACGAGCGCAGCACAGAGCCAAGCACGCTTAGTGTGGCACTGTGTTGTTATAGGCAGGCGTGACGGGCACCATCAGGCGTACGGCTTGCTCGTCTCGTCACTTTATCTCGTAAAAAAACCACCGTGAGCTCAGTTGCCATAAGCATATGGTCGGTTACCTCAGACCACATTTGGCTGCGAACCACACCCGTTACAGATTACACTGCAAAGCGATGTGGTGTTGCTCAACTTTGTTTTTCGACCAACTAGATATTGTTACTATAGCTAAAATTTCTATAGTTTCTGTCCTTGTGTACCTTATAGATAATGTATGTCTTTGTGAGTGGAGATTATTCATCACTATAGTGCTGTGACAGATGGTACAGATTATATTTCGTGGTACAAATTATTTCATATGGTAGAACTGTTGTAAAGTCCGACTGTCTGGAAAATGGTCAGCTATCCCACTGTCAACTAGTATATAAAATTTGGAACTTTTTAGCAAGTACAAAACACTGTATTTTCGAGTCTGACTGGGGGGGGGGGGGGAACAACTGGATAGCAAAAAATTAAACGCCCAACATTAACTGTAAAAGCGCTCGTGTGTGGTGTTGGGATG
>DWGO01000376.1:0-12695 GCA_018247635.1 Eurytides dolicaon deicoon
TTTTCCTCGATCTGTAATGTCTAGAAATAGGTTTGAGCTGCTCTTACAAATGATCCACTTTTCCCAAGATGACGATAATAACAAATCGGACCGACTTCACCGTGTTCAACACTTACTGGATATGCTGAATGTCAATTTCAAAAGAAATTTTATTCCCGGTCAAGACATATGCGTTGATGAAAGTATGGTTCCGTTTCGAGGACGCTTGCTATTTCGCCAGTATAATAAGCAAAAACGTCATAAGTATGGGATCAAACTCTTCAAACTGTGTACCCTACCTGGTTATACATTTAACATAAATATATATGCTGGTAAACAAAACGAAGAAGTGAATGTCACGCCTCAAAGAGTTGTAATGAACCTTTGCCAGGACTTACTTAATAAAGGATATTCGTTATACACAGATAACTGGTACACAAGTGTGCCCTTAGCCAGAGAGCTCCTGGAAAATGAAACACATCTAATTGGAACTTTACGAAAAAATAGGAAGCATTTTCCTAAGGTTCTCGTTTCTACGAAGCTAAAAAAAGGCCAGTTTATAGTGAAAGAAAGTGAGGATGGGATAACTATATTACGATGGAAAGATAAACGAGATGTGTTGGTACTTTCTACAAAACATTCAACACGTTTTGTTTCCGTTACCAAAAATAATAAAACCACGATGAAACCGGCTATTGTTGTAGATTATAACAAGGCAAAAGGAGCAGTGGATTTAGCTGACCAAATGGCAGCATATCAAACTCCATTAAGGAAGTCCGTAAAATGGTATAAAAAACTGGCATTTGATCTCACTTTGAATGTCGCAATGGTAAACGCTTTAGTTTTGTATAAAAGCGTCACAAATAAGTCCATACCTATAGTAGATTTTAGAAAAGAAATACTAGAGAGTTTTATGTCAAAACCTTCCATATCCAGAGCACCTTCGGACGACAAGAAGAAAGCACGTTCTTCAGAAAAAAGCAGGACCTTCTTTGAAGGTGCGTCGGTCTTGTGTAGAATGTTACAAGAAAAATGTGTCTACATTTGGGCGTGTAATAGCCAGAAACAAGACCAAAAAGTACCTACTTTCTGTAATGCTTGCCCAGACAAACCATTTCTATGTGTTGAGTGTTTTGCCAACGTTCATATATAATTTTATAGGTATTTTTCATTACTGTTCCTATTTATATGGGTATTTGGTATCGTTATTATCTACCAAAATGTTAAATAAAGTTTTACTTTTCATTGAGTTTAATTTTTAGAAAAAAAGCCTTTTGATTTTCATGTGGTTTTTTCAATAAATTTCTTTGTATGGTAATTGTTGTTTTTCTTTCTAAGTTCTTATATTTTTCAAAAACCAACTTGATATGGAAAAACTAGAGGGCCATGCGGGTCAATTAATATGAGATTTAGTTTGATAGCACTGCCCAACGGCCTGTAAGAACGAAACGAAAACCCTCTTAAAATGCGGTCATCACTGGTTGACGCGGCTTGAACTGAAAGTCTATATGTCAACCATCACTGACCGACACGGCCTAGACCGGAAAGTGCGTTTTTTTTCTCGTCATAGAACGTGTTAATTATGCATTAGTTATTCCTACCCACCTTCTTCCTATTAAATTATACAGGAGACATTCACCAATGCTATGGGTTTTCCATCATTTTATATATACTTTGTTCTATGATAAAAATTATTTGAAAGTTAAAATAAAACAATAGTGAAAAGTATAAAAAGACATGTAATCTTTCATAATTTTTATATGCTAATAATCTCCATTGGAACATTATTAAATGAAACCATTTTATTGATTTTATCATATGTTATTCTTAATTTAACATGACTATTAACACTTGGTAAATCTATAAAATTGTTTCATTTTATAATGTGTAGTATTTGCGTAAATATAAGGAATAATTATTACATTAGGACAAATATTTTAAGAAAGGTAGCTATACTAAGAGAATAATGTTATTATATCCATAATGTGGGCATCATAATATGTAAGAATTTACTGTATTCAGATGTCTTTTAAAAGTTTAAATATTAAGCACAAGTAAATACTTTAAAGTTATACAAAGTGTCGATCTTGATGTATAAATATTAAAAAAAAATTAAAAATTATACATGAAGTGAGTATATAATAAGATTTAGTTAAAACATGCATGTAACAGATGCACATCTTATTTATACAAAAAGTACATATTTCTAAAAAAAAAAAACTAAAACAATCTTATTAGATCTACTATCAGTATCTTTGTTTTTTTATACACTACATATGATAGTAAGGAAATTCAATGATTGAGCATCGCAAGACACAAATTAAGTTATAAAGACTAATTCAAAATGTCATGCAAGGCAACAGCCCTTTGGCTGAACTTGATTACAATGTAATTTATATAAGCACTTAAAATGATTATAAAAACAAAATACTGTGCCAGACAGATATATACATAAGGTACTGAGTCTATAAAAATATTCTAAAACACACAACATTACACAATTCTTTTAACTGCAATCCTCACAAAGTTCACATTGTCTAAAATTCTCTATAAATCACATATAAGCACTATAAAGAGTAGTTCTTATAAGCACTATAAAGATTTAGTTCATGATTGCCTACTCTGCTTGTTTCAAGCCGTTACAAAATCTTCAGCGTAGTGTCCACTGTGGAATCTGTCTATGTCATTGTGTGACGGAATAGATAGTATTTTGCTTGTAATCAGCTACCTCATTCAGATTGTAGATGTACTTCTTTTATCATATAGTAACTTATTTTGGGTTTTCTGTACTTATGAAAGGAATATCTGTTATCATTCATCATGTTACTATTTACTCATATATTTATTATCTCTCTCATTGTAATTTGTCCCAAAATATTTTTGTTTTTGATCTTATCTAGTTAGCAAGACGTTTTGTTATTGTTTCATTCTATATGATGTGGGAGTAAGATAGTGACTTTTTCGATTCCTGAGAAAAAGTAGATTTTTTGTTTTAACGAGTGTGGGACTTTTAACATAACAGCAGATGTGTTTCTACTTTTCTTCTTCCAAATGTGAGCATGTGACAATCGGAAGTAGAAAAGTAGAAACTCGGTAGCGTCATGCACGGGGCAGTACTGATGAGTTGGTTATTCAGTTCTGGTCATCCAATACAATATTTGTTTGATACAGGGTTGTCCAAGTCTAGACATCCTTCCAAGAGAGATTTCAGGGGTGGTACAACAGGCGGGGTCATTCTGTTCGTTTAATATTTGGCTGACACAGAGTTGACCAAATCTCGAAATCTGTTAAATTCCATAAGTAGGAATTATTCTGCTCGTTCAATATTTCAGTGATTACAGCCAAGTCTTGAGGTCCGAACAAATTTTAGAGTAGACGTAGAGGTGGCACATGAGGCATTATCAGAATTTTCAATATTTGGGTAATACAAGTTTGACCCAAGTTTGGATATCTCTTCACATTTCAGAGTATATGTAGCAGTATCATCATGTGGAAACATTCTGCTCGTTCCAAACGGCTACGAGCTCATCGGGGTCGTCGTAACCATGGGAAGCTATCACATCCCTATACCCTGATGGCGAGTAGGTCTTTTTGTAGAAGTGAAATCGGGGGCAGTGTAGGGGCCGGAGGCGTAGTTTACGGGCCACTATGCCAAGGTATATGTCGTCGAAACGAAAATGGCGGACAAACAAGCTGGCCGCGTAGATGGCGCGAACAGCGGCCGAGGAGACTACGTAAGCCCCCGCGGTTGCGTAAGGAGGCCATCGGTCCCAAGGGTACTCTTGCAGTGTCACCCGCCACTTGCTCGAACGGAATCGCTGCGGCGCCGATTCGAACACGTAACCCGCCAACAGCCTGCGGTCCTGTTCCCCTATGAAAGTTAACTGATATTAACAATCTACTAGAAACACTATTTAAAAAAAAACTGCACCAACATACGATAAAATTATCCTCCTCCTTGTACAATATACGATAGAATTATATCGTCTTACAAAGGCTTTTACATACTTTTGGAAGTGGTAGGAATCTTATGCAGAGTCCGACTGGGGTTTGTTTATGCAATCGTCCGAAATATAATTCGTTGGTCTGTTAGTAAAAACTTATGGATTAAATACATACATGGTTATTTGTAAATAACGCATCACCTCTTGACAGCCTCTCTACATCAATCCCAACAACGACGACGACGACGACGACGTTTTAAATTTAATAGTTTTTCAAATTTACTTTTTCCCCATACAAAATTTATTATTGCCTCTGAACTGGCATTTACTCTGACCGTAGGTATGCCACGCACCTTGCGTAGGCTTGGGTTTTAACAAACTTACTTCTTTAAAGAAGCTGGATTCATAAATTTAACATGAAAATGTAATAATCTGAACTAATTTTAAGATAGGTACCAATTTCGTAGTGTAAATTTGACTTCAATTGACTGGCTTAGAAAAAAGCGCAGGAAACCGTAGTTAGTACCGAAACGTTGAATGAATGCGAGCGGCGAGGTAGAGACGCCCGGATGTTGTTATTTTAGGTACTTTTTACAAAATACAGAGTAATAAATAACAGAAGGAGCAAAATTTTTTTGTTTTGTTTTTTTCGCGTTATTTATCAAAATTTGTAAAAAGTCGTAGAACGTTGTCATTGGGATTGATGTAGAGAGGCTGCCTGCAAGAGGTGAAGCGCTTATTACAAATAACCCTGTATAAGCCATGTAGTAGCGAACGTGTTAAGTTGATGTGATTTACAGTTAAGTTTGAAAAACAATTTTTGTGGAAGAAACATCCATTTTGCATAACTATGTCCATTTGGTTGAACATATCGTTAATAGAATTTAAGCAGAAATACAACAGTATGACGTCTTTAATTGATTAACCTATAAGTGAATAACCTACTTGTTCCGTTCACCGATGTCTTCAAAGAGTCGACGTATTGCAGCAGATTGTATGCCGATATGTACATATCATCGTCGGTGAAGAGACAATGCTCGGCGTTGGGGCAGTGTTCGTACAACCATCGGAAGGTCATCATTGTCTTTATCGTGTTGTTGTAGTAATCGTCGAGGAAGTCGGCTTGGATTATGTCCTTATACAGGGCCATTTCGTGGTCCAAACGGCGCTGTAGTGTTCCCGAGGGACCGATACCTACAAAGAACAAAGTCCTGACCACTTTTCCGGGCACGTGGTCGTCTTTCCCATAAGTCTTTCTAATAGCGGCTCGGTTGGCAAAATTCCCCATGGCGGATTTCACGGCTATGAACAGATCTACCTTAGCCAGGGTGGAGCACAGACCAGAGTTAGAGAGGAATCGGTGCGGATAGTAATTGATGGGGGCGACACTTGGCCTTCTACCTTCAAGTACTTCGTTCACCAACGGCTCCAGTTCCACGTCTAAGGGATAGTGGAAATCCCTATCGTAACTCCTTGAGTAAATGTAATCTCCAACGCCGAAGAAATAGTATATGTATATCAGCACGCAAGCGCACACGGCAAACTTGTAACACTGCCTCCGTCGCATGATTGAACCGGTCAATGAGATTCTTAGCGCCTTACACCTAGAATAATTTAAAGATTTTAAACATTTATATGACTTCAAAGGTGATTTGAGTAGACTGAGTGGAGTGAGTTTTTAAGCGATAGTCCATCTAGGGTGGTGATACCACTGCATTGCCAGTTATTCAATCGGCAAGCAGTACTGCGTAAGCACTGTCGTATTACGGTTTGAAAGGCAATGAAGCCAGTGTAATTACTGGACGTAGAGATGGAACATCTTAGATCTCTAGGTGGCGAGCGCCATTCAGTGCAAGGCGTGTTCTGTGTGGCACTGTGTTGTTATAAACAGTATTGTCGCTTACCATCAGACGCCTTACTTGCTCGTCTCGTCACTTTATCAAATACAAAAATAAATAAATAAAAATTGCTGGGGCAGACAGTGTCCTAACTTTACTACTGCAAATCAAAGATTTTTATTATATGCAGATTGTTCAAGTGGTAAGACTTTTTGCAGAATCCGCCTGATATGGTACCAGTGCACTACCAATTATTCCACGGTCAAGCAGTAATGTGTAAGCACTACTGTGTTTTAGTTTGAAGGGCAATGATGTCAGCGTCATTACTGGGAAAAGAGATAGACCATCTTATATCTTTGGGAGACGAGCGTAGAGCCAACTACGCACTGCGTGGTATTGTTGTTATGGGCACTCGTGACGCTTACCATTAGGAGCACGACTCGTCTCGTCACGTCACTTTATATGTAAAAAAAAATATTTGAAGTGGTAGGACTTTTTGTAGAGCTCGTCTGGGATGGTACCACTGCACTACCAGTTATTCTACCGTCAAGCAGTAATGCTATAGGGCTACTGTGTTCTGGTTTGAAGAACAACGACGTGGCACTGTGCTGCAGGCGTGTCACTTATAAGTCAAGATGGAAAAAAAAATTACATTTAGTAGTCTCTATAGAGATACATAAAAAGATATAATAACTTTTTATCTTTTTTATTTGTTAAGGTATCTTAAGAATACAAAACGGACGGAAAAGGATCTATTTTTAAATTCGTATAGGTAGTTGCAATTTATAAGGATACCTTATATGATTACATTATTCTTTGGTGATTGCAATAAAGTATAGATAAATAAATATATAAAAAATTAACACTCACTGTACATTCGCTTTTGTCCAATAAAATATAAATCGGTATAGCACACCGGTGTTTGTTTTGAAAAAATGGGGTTCAAAAAACTTCACCGCGTTTAACAGATAGCCCTTATCGCTTACGAAAACATTTGCTTAGCCACGCTCTTACCTCGCGTGAGTTACTCGCTACTATGCGCTACCTGCTGCTTGTGTATTTAACTATTCCAAGTGGTAGGACTCTTGCAGAGTCCGACTGGGGCGGTACCACTGCATTGCCAGATATTCTGCCGCTAAGCAGTAGTGTGTAACCACTACTGTTCCGATTGAAGGGCAATGATGCCAGTAAATTACATGGCAAAGAGATAGATAGACCATCTTATATCTCTGGGTGACGAGCACAGCACAGAGCCAAGCATGATCTGTATGGCACTGCGTTGTTATGGGCAGGCGTGACGCTTACCATCAGGCGCAAGACTTGCTCGTCTTGTCACTTGATCTCCTTTAAAAAAACAGGCTAACACACAGGCCCATATTTGAACCGTTAAATTTTTAGTTAAAAGACCACACGTCACAAATGTGAGTTATAGCTTCCAATAGACCATTGTTTAATATTAATGGAATTGATATAAACTTCGATGGGAAATTATATAATGCCTGTGGTTATGTCATCGGGCACAGCATCACTTACGTACTGACATCTCTGGGTGACGAGCGCAGCGCAAGGCATGTTGTCTTGAATGTTATGTGTGGTACTGTGTAGTTATGGGCAGGCGTGACGCTTACCATCAGGTTTGCTACCATATTCAGTTACTTTTTTAACATTTCACAACTACAACAGCCCTTTCATTCGTAACACAGTACTGCTGTTTAGCCAGTTAAATAAATTCAAACCGCAAAAGAATATTACAATACTTTGGCATAACATTTCATGTATAATATGAATAGGAAACAGTCTGACCTTTTATAAGTTGACAGCACATTTCTAAGCCTTTTGGTAAAAATTCCTTACTATCAGGTAAACTGTCAATACGGTTTTAAATTTTTTTTCATAAAAATATATTCATATAAAGATTACACTAAACAGACAAGTTTTTACACATATACACTTTATCATCTATTTACATACTTATATGCACAAACTTAAATTTAACTCAAGGATTGAAAAAGGAAAAACAACTAAAGCACTCACAAATGAACCGTTTAAAGATAAAACACAATTACAACTGAAATGGGAAAAGAATGCAAATACTAAAATACATTTATTAAGTTGCCACTTATCTGATTACAAAGATATTTCACACTGTACCCATTTAGGTATTGGTAACACTTTAATATAAAATGATGACATCATTTCTTGTGAAAGATAACAACACCTGTTGTCATATAAATTTATACAACTTCAATGATGGCTGAGAACTTATAGTTGAAGTTTTAACTACAACAATCACTATCAACAAAATGTCGCTAATAATTTTTCAGTGTACTCTTTGAAAATTTAATTATTTAACAACCAATTGTTTTTAGAAGATAAAGTGACGAGACAAGCAAGTTTTGCATCTGATAGTAAGCAACACACCTATCACTAACCACACAGAACCTGCTTGACACTGTGCTGCGCTCATCGTCTAGGGATAAAAGATCTCCTATTTTTATATCCAGTAACTACACTAGCATTATTACCCCTTTAAACCGGAACACAGTAGTGCTTATTCATTACTGCTTGGGGGGTAGAATAACTGGCAATGTGTGGTATTACCCCAAGTGACTGTAAAAGAGTCCTGCCACTTAGAGTACAGCGCTGGAAACGAAGTTACTAGTATGTCACAACTCACCTCAAAGATCTACAGCGATGTGTCCACAGTGGAACTGATCGAAACAGGCGGCAGATAGTGGGCACGGATTTGAGCATGCAGACGAGCCACCTCGTTGTCGGCGCGTTCCATGTCACGGACTAATTGAGTGAACTGAACAATACCTGAAAATTTATTCTCTTTTATAATTTATGACCAATTTAATATAAGTAACTAGAGATTTTACCATTAATGTTAAACAGTGGCTCATTACAAGCTATAACTCATATTTGTGATGTGTGGTCTGTTAGGAAAAATTAATGGCTCAAATATGAGCCACGTGGTAATGAACATGTGTCCAACAATGCCTAGACAGAAATCTTTTATGTCCAAAGTTTATATTTTTGTGCAAAACCAGCAGAAAAGAGTGGGCAAATAAATCTCTTCCAAGTCCAAATCTTGTATGTTCTAATCAGCTAGGTAACTCTACATTATATTACTTGACAAAATACAAGTATGGACTTAAGTAATATATTAAAAAACAAAATATTAAAAGAAGTGTTCCTTTTCTTGTGGGAAAAATGTTATATTGCCTAATATATAAGTATCATGAAGTAAAATTCTCATTTTAATGTGAAAAGGCATTGTGTATGCAAATAAAGCATACTTCTCCCTAAGCATTTTGTTATAAAGTGTACTTCTCCCTATTTTGTTAAAATAGTTCTAAGGTTGGTCTTGAGAACATATATAATATAAATATATAAATTTATCAACAGTTACAAATACCATTTGTTATGTAAAAGATAACTGAAGTAATGTTTTAAAGAAATTGAATATTAATGTCATCTGATAACTAATATATTGTTATATTATTCTTAACAGGGCTGATTATCAAGTATGTTATAAATGTACCTTTATCAGAATAATAAAGGATATCTTAGAAATAATGGTTATTCATATTAAATTAGTATTAATTGTTAAAATGAAACTAATTTACAGAATTTATCTCATTTTGATTTGATTTTAAATGTGATTCATGTTAAAGGTAATCTAGACTACCGTCAAAACTTTTTATTATTTATTTTGGTCTGATTCATGCAGAACAAATTTATCCCAAATACATGTATGTAAATCATCTCAGTGTGCCCCTTAACCTAAGTTGGAAATATTACAAATTCTAAATTAAATTAAGCCATGAGAAATTCCACAAATTAGTTTTATTTTAATAATGTACAGTACAGTACAGTATTTGCATTGACATTAATTTCAAATTGGACTTAAGTGATGTAATTCATCTTTGTTATGAAAAAACTTACTAAGAGAGTTATCAGGCCTTTATTTTTTTATCAACTTAACCATAGAAGTAAAGCCAATATTTAACCAAAGATACTATTTCATTTTGCAATACCTTCTCTAGAATTAACAAATCCATGTCGTTTAATAGTTTCCATCTCAATTTGCACAACCATTGGAAATACAATCTGCATCATTTTCAGCATCTCATTGCCTGCTGCCTCCTTGGCTTCGTCCAGCTTTGGGGCATAATCAGGGGACTCTAGGGATTCAATAATTTCACTCAGGATCATCCTTACTTGATCAACGGACACATTCTGTGGTGAAGCCATTTTCTGAATTCAAAAAGCATAAAATTTATCTGAAAATTAATTTGGTATAACACCAAATTCAATTAAAGCGAGGAGCAGACAGTAAAACGATTTGTACTCCAAAATTTTGCTAGTTCTATATTAGGATCGTTGTGAAGTAGTTTTGAAGCAATTAAACTAAAAACTGTAGTGTACGTACCTTATAAAAATGATTTCATTACAACAACATCGATCTTTTGTTTAAGTTTACACCTCGAGTATTTGGACGTGAACACTTTTGATGAAATCTGTGACAATATATTTATAAAGGCTAACAAATAGCTTTCATATAAAGAGGCTTATTGTACTTTTAATAATTTTTGTCATATATTTTATTTTGAACAAGACCGGCCAATAGAGAACGGAAAAGAATAGAACAGGGAGGGAATAGAATTAGGAACGATGACAGAACTCAAACTCTCCTTAGTGCTGCCCACAGAGCATATAAACACTTCGTTTAATTGCTGATGCTGCCTGCCTTTTCTCTACATACTTTTTTTTGAAAATTGATATTATTGCAATGACTACAATTCACATCGAAATATTTCACGATGAGGACATTAGTAGATCTAAAGTAGTTTTTGTTATTTGCGGTGAATAGACTACTTTTTTTGCAAAATAAAGTCTTTAAGGACAATTTGCTGATCGAAAGCATCTGTATCATTAATATATTGCGCTTAGCGCTAAACAATACCATTTGAGGTCGATTGGGCTAACTGTAACGGATTAAGGATATTTAAATTAGCGTCCTTGTAATGAAAATAGTGATTTTCTTTATCACAGACAGGGTTTATGACACCGACTCGATACTTTTTCACTAATGTCGGCCAAACACACTGTACACCCGTAGCGTTTATTTGAATAGACTTATTCTACTTTTGAATCAAACTTCCGAGCATGCGACGTTTTAAGGTTTCGATGGAAATTAGCATAAAGACAGCAGATAAAATAGAAAAAATAATCTTGTGGTAGAACTTGCATTGCATGGTTCATTTGCACTGAAATATGCAATATTTGCATTAGCAAATACACTTATTAGCAAGTATATATATTAATATATACTTGCTAATAAGTCCATGCGATTGTAAAACATCATTTGAATACGAAACCCATGAAAATTTTAACTTACGTCGGTCTTAAAATTTTGATCCTCGAATAAGACGTAAACATCAAAGCTTGTTACCTAAATGTATGTTTAGATAAAAAGAGCTTATTCTATTATATCATTTTAAGTTATGTCACCATTAAGAGGGTTCAATCTCCTACGCCATTAAATTTATCTTAACCCGAAAATTTAAAAAATTAATATACTAGTAAAAAGTATTTTTATAATCTCACTATACGGATTAAACACATTATATTTAAAGATTGAAAAATGTTATTTGGGATAAATCTTGCCTTTATATATTAAATAGGAAGGATAAAATATAAAAGCATCAGTGGCAATGGCAAGCAATATACTAGAGACTCTTTGCTAGAGACTGTCAAAAACAATTGACAACAATTGTCAAATAAATTCAAGTGCCAAATTCATCAAAACATGAACTTTTTAGAAGTACTATGTAAATAATAGGAAATATCTATAATTGTTACTTATCTTATCACATATTTATCTATAATCTATTAATGAGTTAGTGTGGTATATTGTTTCTTTACTTACAGCCTGTAATTTTAACACTTTTGGATAGGCGTTTTGTTTACAATTCGTCTAAATTTAAAAGGTTTGTAAGATCCTAATGTATTGATTATTTTTCTAGTTATTTACCGCTAAAATATTTTTTTTTTTAAATTTATGTAATTTTTTTATAAAGACAGTATACAGTAATATGATCACTGTTATAGATTATAACAATTATGGGTTGCAATTTTATTTATATTTAGTATGGAAGATCAAATAGAAGAGATGGAGATGAAACCAGTGAACGTGAGACGTACATTTACTTTGAGAAATAATGTGGCGCGACAAGTGGCGGTCAACTTTATGCCATCAAGGCAAATTCCTTATGGTGAGTTTTTATTACTATAACAAATATATAAAAAGTAAAAGCTAAAAGATTGTTGTAGTTGAGGAAATAGAATACCATATGAACATGATGATGATCTTGATGACTCATGTTTACAACTACATTTCAGTTTTTGGTTAACATGTTTTAAAAATAGGATAAAATGACTATTTCTAGTGATAACTCTAAATAGTGAAAAAAGTTAAATGAGACTTTTTTTTAAATAAAGGAAGTTTCTATATATCATTAGATAAAATAAGACATACAGACTATGACAACAAAGGGGAATTGGTAATACAATGCCTTATTGCTAAAAGCAATTTCTTACAGACAATCTTAGGACGGATTATTGGAAAATTAAATTGGCAGTGTACAATTACAGCAAAAGTAGTCAATCACTTTGTATTCCAAAAATTTCATTGGTGCAAAAAAGATACAATATAAGCTCCCTATTCACAGTCACTATTTGTGGGTTAAAAATTGTGATCAAGTTTAACAAAGAAATTTGTATTTACAGATAAATAATTCCTTATCTATTCTTATAATAAATCTGTAGAGAGGTCAATTCTGTATATGGAATATATTTCCAAAATAACTATCAGAGGGTGATTAGGGATCGATACTGATGCCAAAAATGCAATCAGTAAAATTTT
>DWGO01000377.1:0-12693 GCA_018247635.1 Eurytides dolicaon deicoon
CCCGTCCAACGCCATTTAAGCTGTCTGTAGACTGTGTGTGCTTTTTTAAATTTTGTTTTCTGTTTAATTTCTTGTAAATTACAATTACAACAAGAAGAAAAAAATTAAACAAATTTTTAAATAGGGTTTATTAAATCAGAGTAATCAGTGAATGAAATAGAGTTGGACAGAAATACAGTTAATTAATGGAATCATTTCATTGGTAGGACATCTGTGGTGGGACTCATCAAGAGTAAATGTCCTACCACGAGATCAGTTTTGTACTGTAAAGCAACTATATATATTCTGCAGGTGGTAGGATTCTTGCAAAGTCCGACTGGGTGGGTACCACTGCATTGCCAGATGTACTGCCGCCAAGCAGTAATGTGTAAGCACTACTGTATTCCGGTTAGAAGGGCAATGATGCCAGTGAAATTACATGGCAAAGAGATAGATCATCCAATATCTCTGAGCGACGAGCGCAGTACAGAGCCAAACACGATCTGCGTGGTACTGTGTTGTCATGAGTAGGTGTGACGCTCACCATCAGGCGCAGGACTGGCTCGACTTGCCACTTTATCTCGTAAATAATGTTATATTAGTTTATCACTGTTGTTTGTCGTAGAAAATAAATAAATACACCCAAGTTGGTACTAACCTGCGTCTCCGTCAGACTTAGCGCCTGCGCCAGCTGTTTCCTCTCCGCCCCCACCACGTAGTGGTTCTTCTCGAAGGCGTGCTCCAATTTGAGGAGTTGGGAGGGAGAGAAGGCGGTCCTGATCCTCTTGGGTTTGCGGAACGGCTGCAACAGGAATCCAGGGATGTCCGGACCTGGGAGAAGCATCGAATGAGTTACGCATGTACACGCTAAAATTGTTAGTTAATTTTTTTTATATTCGTTCCTTTCATATTTTTATCATTATTAACACTACCCTAATTTTACAAGTTTTGTGCAATGCGTTTACGTCTTTTCTTATAGGCACATACTGCGGGAACCAGTTAATCCACAATTTTTTTTTTACGTGATAAAGTGACGAGACAGGCAAGTCGTGCGCCTGATGGTAAGCGTTACGCCTGCCCATAACAACACAGTACCACACAGAGCGTGTTTGGCTCTGTGCTGCGCTTGACATCCAGAGATATTAGATGGTAGTAATTTTTATATCTCTTTTTAAAATTTTTATCTCTGTTATAATAAACCCATGCTATTAATGCACATCTGCCAGATAAGGTAACTTACCAATGCCCTTCTTTAAGAAATAAACAGACAGGATCCTTCCCATCCCATCCCATTATCATTTCTTGTAGTGCTTCTCGGGATGAGCAATGTCTTGTCTTAGAGTATCGGGTTGAGCGATAAATCAAATTTGACTGGAGTTTCACGAACTTTTCCATTAAAGTGTTCAATTCCTATTAGCGCATGTTTGTAGTAATTCTGGTGCCATTAGGTAAGAAGCTGAGAATAATTATACCGCCGATAGATCACCAAACATTTTCATCCACCATCGCATTTCCAGGGGTAAATTTTCGTTAGTGGCATTGGTCAGGTGCCCAACTTGGACCAACATGATTTTTTTATTGCAAGTGAAAATACGATTTTAAATCCCTTCGTTCCCGTATCTCGTAAACAACGGAAGGCATACGTTTACGCGTTCGTTACTCTGCTGATCATTTGATTCGTGTGGCACTTCGATCAAATATATACTAGATTAAGGGTGACGGCTCAATAAAACGGCCTGAGAAATAAGACCACAAACAAACGTGTGGTCTTATTTGAATATAGTATCTTTCAACCATAGCCAACGTACGGACGCGCTAACATGCCTCAGTATGCTTTAAAGAATTTCGAAAATAAACCACCGTAACAGTAAGGTTTCAGAAGGAGTGTCTTTATTTCGGTAATTAAATATCAGTTTAAGTTTTACGGTACTTAAAAATCATTGTTAAATTGTGATTAAAGTTTTATATATTCGAAATAATAAAATTTCGTCGTTTGGCCATTGCGTCATTGTTAAACATTCAACAATCTCGTCGAACTAAAGACGAAACGAAACGAAAGAGTGTTTATTTATGAGACAGTAGGCCCTGCATGCGGCTTTGCTTGCTAGAAGTTTGAATTCATGTCACGTACCCTATTTTACTCTACGTGAACTGCAATATAAGAAAGACACTTGCAAATTTATAATTTAAGGTTTCAATTAATGGAGTGGTTCACGTTATGGTAAACGATAATTAGTAATTGTGATCATCAATAACCTCTAAATAATGTCAAAGGTAAGTATTTTACCGAGCGAATAGTTTTCTTCAGTCAACAAAAAGTCTATGACGTTTTTACGAGTTTTAGACGCTTATATGTTTAGACATTAGATTAAAACTGGTAGGGTAATGCAAAGTTTGCGTTCCTGATTATTATCTTCCATAAATTTAATCCTACGTTTCTGTTCAATGAGCTGTGTATGAATTGCGTACGAAAGTTGCTTTACGATGTTTGTCTTCAACTTTGTTTGTTTAATCCTTTAATCTATGCTATGGTATTTGTATCGATTTAATTACATTTTCTAATTATTTTTAACGGTTGTTTCATTTTATAGTAAGCTAGCCGACCGCCCCCGGTTTCAGCCACGTGAATTTAAATTCCCGTAAAAAACGCACGCTTTACCAAGCTAAGACCTATTATTGTCACTCAGTAATAACGTAGCATTCTACTGGTATAAGGATATTTAAAATCGGATGAGTTGTTGCAAGGGTTTCCTCTTACAATCAAACCAACGAACTTTACCTGTGTGTAATATTAGTTTAGATTTTAAACTAGAAGCTCTCTAACGTGTTTTCAAAGTGGTAGGACTTTTGCAGAGTCCAACGGGGGCAGTACCATTGCACTGCCAGATATTCTGACACAAGCCAAGCAGTAGTGTGTAAGCACAACTATGTTCCGGTTTAAAGCGCAGTGATGCCAACGTAAATAAAGGCAAAGAGATGGACCATATTATGTATTTGGGTGACGAGGGCAGCACAGATCCAAGCACGCTCTGTGTGGTACTGTGTTGTTATAGACAGATGACACTTATAATCAGGCGCACGACTTGACTCTCTCGTAAAATAAATATTTATCCCTTGAGACCATTTTCTACAACGTTAATGTTTTAAAATTGTTAAACACGTGCTATAATGGACAACCCTAATCTTTTTAATAGTATAATAATATTTTAATATTTAAATGAATAGTATAATAATATTTTAAAATAAGTAAAAATTTTATCGCTATCGGTCTACTTTATTAAAAACATATACATTTTTTTATATTGTAACAAATGTGGTTTTGCAATTTTCTTTTACAAGTCGCCCGACTGCACGGGAAGTGCAATCGTTTGAGTATATACCACTCACCCCCGGGATTTCGACCCCCGGCGGTCCAAAAGATGTGTAAATTAAAAATGTTTAGTTTTCAGTCTCTGTATTATGTATCCGTTATTTCATGTTTATTAAACCCTTTCCGACACAGGGATATTATTATCTAGTAAAATTAAATATTTGGTAAGATTTCATATGTCGCTATAACATTAAATCAGTATCATTGAAATATGTTATTTTTTTTATTTGCACCAATTACTCAGTTTACACAAACACTACTAAGTCATGAATTTCGTTTAAACATATTGTGTGTATATGTGGCGGGTTAGCTAACTTTAAAAAAAACCTTTAGAAATATTACGGTATTTTATTTTATTATTATTATTATTCATTTAGTCTATTCTATCAGAAAAGAACAAAAAAAGTTTTCAAAGCGTTCCCTCAGTTTTCCGAAGGCAAAACTAGCGAAACTTTCAAAGTTTTACGGAACAGGTAATAAATCAGCCTAAAATTGGTGCAACTGTCAGAATTGGAATTTCAACAAATGTGTTCTGACTAAAACAGAAAACAATAATATATCCATTGCCGCTTTATATATATTATACCCCATAGACTTAGATTGTGAATCCGACGTCATATTCGTGGTTATATTTGAAAAAAAATTATACAAAAAGGAGGGTAGTACAAAACCCTTTTAAAGAGTTTGTTGACTCTGTACAAGTACACCTGATTTCATAAGAAATAGCATTGATAAATTAGTTTTAATTGATAGAAAATAAAAATAAATTATTACTTTAACTTTTAGTGCATAAAACAGGTAGTTTCATAGGTTAAGGTCTATTGTTTCAGCAAATTGGTACGTAAATATTTACCAGGAAATTATTTGACACTTGTATTTCACCAGTACATACATACGGATGTAAAACATGGGCGACCACTTAAGCCCATACCAAAAAATTTGAATCGTGTCAAAATTCCATGATGTTATTGTCACCATAAGGAAACTAAAATGGAAATGGATAAGACACACAATCAGAGGTAAGGAAAAATGGTCAAAGCTGTTAATGTACTGGTTTACAAGTGACAGAAAACGAAAACGCTTTTTTCTAAGACGGTCAATTGAAGTCAAATTTACACTATGAAATTGGTACCTATCTTAAAATTATCATAATTTAGATTATTACTTTTGATGTTAAATTTACCAATTCAGCTTCTTTAAAGTAGTAGGTTTGTTAAAACCCAAACCTACGCAAGGTGCGTGGCATACCTACGCTCAGAGTAAATGCCAGTTCAGAGGCAATAATAAATTTTGTATGGATAAAATTAAATTTTAAGAACTATGAAATTTAAAACCGTCGTACATGATTTGTTGTTGGGGTTGATGTAGAGAGGCTGCCTCAAAGAGGTGATGCGTTAATTACAAATTACCCTGTATACATGTATAACGCTTTCGCTATAGTTCTGTGAGCGCGGCGTGGCTGAAGGCGCTCGTCTAGTGATGGGCGGTTCCCGTCTTCCGCGTCCCGGATTCTTCTTTTCGCCCACCATCTTCACGGAAGTGACAGACGACATGTTCATAGCGCAAGAAGAGTCATTCGGCCCAATCATGATCATCAGCAAGTTCAGCAGCAAGTGAGTTCATTTATTTATTTACAAACTTACGTACACTACTATCTTTCTAAATGGTAGAAGTCTTACAGAACACGACTGGGACGGTACCGTTGCCAGTTATTCTGCCAAGCAGTAGTGTGTAAATACTATTGTGTTCCGGTTGGAAGGGCAATGATGGCAGTGTAAGTGCAGGGCAAAGAGATAGACCACCTAATATCTCTGGCTGCCGAGCCCAGCACGGAGCCAAGCATGTGTGTGGTATTATTATGAGCAGGCGTGACGCTTACTATCAGACGCACGACTTGGTCATCCCGTTACATTATCACGTAAAAAAAACATACCAGGTTTTTCAGTAGAGTGCTCGCGGCGGATCTATCCTACTAGGAAATGTAGAAGGGGACACGCTGGACCACGTGGCCGCGGACCAGCTCGTTGAGCTGAGTTGATCTCCAAAACCCTAAAGATGCCTATACATACCTATGACAAACGGCTGTCCAGCACGTGACTAAGTGACAGAGATTACAATCCTCCTTATTGAGGGATTGACTATGAAGAAGAAGAAGGGCGAAAATGTACTGCCTCTGGTATGTCCTACTCAATACGACTTCATACGTAGTATTGAGTATGATTGGTACTTACAGGTATAGGTATTGATACTTACAGAATCACACTGTTTGTGGCAATAAACGCTGGATAAAATCGATTTGTAGACAACGAAATAAGGTTTATGTGACTATCCAACGGTTTCAATAATGGGTGGAGTTTTCATGGACGTGGTAGCTCGCTTTTATTTTCAGTATACTCGAGCAACCTGAGTTCAAATGCCGGTGCCAGCACCAATTAATTTGTTAATATGTGATTAACAATTCTAAGTGTTGATTTGCCACGTACTTAACGGTGCAAGAAAGTCGTGAAGAAACCTGCATATTTAAGAAACAATAATGAAAAAATCTTGGATTTGAAAATCCCGCAATTATAGAGGAGGCCTGTGGAGGCCCAGCATGGGGAAGTATGTAGGCTGTTACTTACTTCCTTACTTTGCAGGAACGTGGACGACGTGATCCGACGTGCTAATAACACCGAATACGGGTTGGCGAGTGGCGTGTTTACGCGCGACGTGTCACGTGCCCTTTGGTTCGCGGAACGCATCGACGCGGGTACCGTGTTCATCAACACGTACAACAAGACGGACGTGGCGGCGCCCTTCGGCGGATTCAAGCAGAGCGGCTTCGGAAAGGACCTCGGTGAGACATTACTCTTGCAGACTCCAACTGGAGCGGTACTACTGCATTGCCAAATATTCTTCCGTCAAGCAATTGTAACAAGCACTGTGTTTCGGTTTGAAAGGCAATGATGCCAGCGGAAATTGCAGTGCAGAGATAGACCATCTAATATCTCCGAGTGATGACCGCAGCACAAAGCCAAGCGCTCTGTGTGGCACTGTTTTTATAGGCAGGCGTGACGCTTACCATCAGGCGCACGACTTGCTCGTCTCGTCAATTCATCTCGTGAAAAAAAAAACAGTACAATAAAAATTTATTTTTGTTGCAGGTCAAGAAGCTTTGAACGAATACCTCAAGACGAAATGCATAACCATAGAATATTAAATAAATATATACATAAGTTTTGTGTGTATTTTTGCCGTCTGTGGAGGCATGTTGTTTATGACTGTTATGTATATAACTCACTTGTTAAGTACTATAAAATGTGATATGCCTGTATGAGTTTCTAAATACATATGTATGTTTATATGAATAAATGAATCTTGTTATAATCGACTTTCATTTTCCAAAATTCAGTTTAGGCATCTTTTATAAGGGCTAGAAAAAATTTTGAGTATATAGAATGGGATATATAAGTTTCCTGTTTGGACTCACTCTTTCTTAAGAAAAAAATATCATGTCTAGTGAACCTGTGATTAAATGAAAATCTTTTCCATTTGCTCTTTAATACACACGAACATAATAATACTTTGAAAAATTAGAATCGAAAAGAATCGAATTTAAAAAAATAGAATCGGTTTCCGAATGTTGCAAAACACAGGAGAGGCAATTAAACTATTTTCAATCATAGACTTCTTTATGGTATTATCTACTCAGATCCAACATTATTTATTGGCAATAAAATACAATCTTACACGCGACATCATATACGTACATGCTGACTACACAGCCCATATTTGCTATAAATGATAGAAAAATGCATCAAAATCATCCATTTCAACTTAACAAACGTCAACCGATTTTGAAGATTTTTATTGTAATGACTATTGCATAAATACTCTATTGCATACCGATTGAGGCATCGTAAAATTTATTAAGTTAGTCTTTATGTTTTATAAAAAACAGTATGGTTTCCAAACGATACTACAATACAACAATTTCTACAATAAATATCTGTGTTAACACAATAAATCAAACTTAACTATAAATGTGAATAAATAAAAGAAACATAATGATAAAATAAAACGACGAATTCATAAAACTAAATATGCTTTATTTCACATTGTGTCAATGTTCATTGGTCACAAACAAGTTTGCACTTCGACAGTGGAACTTACTCCGAGCGATACCTTTACGATATAAAATATATGCAGTTAACAACAATCCCCTCAGTATACGAATAAATTACAAAAAATTATTTTATACACAAAGCAGTTGACTATAGGGCGTTCTTAACACGAATCTTCGAAGCGGGCAATGTATATAATAATTGTATTCCATATAACATATACATACATATATAATATTAGTATATACGGTTCAAATCAGTTTAATTCAGGCACTGGATTATCATAAATGTATTGAATACGATACATGTAATATTATTAATTATCGTATATTAATCGATTTGTATGTTTGTATTATACGATCACAGTCGTTTCGCATGAAAAAAGAGCCAGGCACCATAACGTGGGGGTTTCTCAAGCTATTTTCCATTCAACTTTCTTTTTAATTCCTCGCCACTTGTTACATTAGAATACATATACTCTTGATCTGTCAAAAAGGAAATAAAAGACCGTGAACTTTTGTCGAATAAAGATTCGTGTTAATTCCTAACGATATACATATGTTAAGTCGAAGCAAATTGAAATTAAAAAAAAAACATATATTTTTTATATTCGATGTAAGGCGGTTATACAGACGTTATCATTTCTTTCGTTATTTAAAGGAAAATCTAATGATATCATTACATAACAGATATCTGTTTATTGTATTTATTCGTTGAGTAATAATTACTCGGACGTGATATTTCAAATCATATATTTCGAGTTATGATATCGTCCGAAAACTTTATTGAAATATTACAAAACAATTGAATTTTTGGATTCATCAGAATAGTTAGTAAATGCGAGCTATTTCACGGATTTTATCGCCTCATTTTATATTAAAATTTAAACGCCCGACGTTTCAAACACTTCCTAGCGTTCTCAGTCACGGGACGGATTTTTCGCGATAAAATAAGTAAAATAGTATATACATTTTACAATTAACAGTAATCATGTCAATAGAAGAAATTTGTTTATTAATACATTTATGTACGCCTTAATGCAAAGAACCATAAATTCCAATCAGTTTTGTTTCTTTGTCGTAAACGAGAAACAAAAATAAACCAATTTGCTTAGGGATCACAAACTATTCAATATACAATTACATTTAATATATCACCAATTCGTCAGTATCACCACCGAAACTATTTTGAGTGTAAATATATCGCTATGTCGGTTGTACAAATATTGCTTCCAGCGTTAGTTAGTATACTCCCTTAGAGTCAACAATCATCAAATCAACGAATGCACCGCGGAGGCATTAAATAATCACCAGTAAAATTTAACGTCCTAACAACATGTTCTTAAACTCTTAATAATTACACAAAATTATCATCAATATCACAAATTAAATACAGAAGTCGGCGTTCAGACTGAGGCGCGATCAACAGTATAATGACGATCATGAATCGTTCGTACGTTCGTACTATCCGTAACAGTCAAGTTCCGGTCGAATCACATTCCGTAGCACGACAATCGATCGATATAGAACGCGATACGATCGATCGAACGGATCGGATCAAGAACGAACGGTGATTTTCGTCATAATGTGGATGGCGCCTAAGAGTACTTGCTACAGTACAAATATGTCTCAGCAATAAATTATACAATTGAATTCAAAGCGAACCCTCATAGTGGAGTAACATTTTTTTTTACAAACCGAGAGATGTATATATATTTATATGTGTATCTATATACAACGAAATGATCAGAGTCACGACACAAACAGACAGACAAGTGGAACGTGTTCTATATCTTTTGTTGGCAAAACACACATCCATCCAGTCACACAGTCGTTGCCCCCGATACTTTGTTAAAACTGACCAAGTGTGAAACAAAACGTTACTGTACAAAATAATAATAATAGTAGTTAGTAGTAGTAATAGAATAGTAGCATTAATTATAATAATTATTACAAAAAGAAAGAGAAAAAAAAAACAAATGTAACACTATGATACAAAGTGAAGGGAGGAAAACACAGGGGTTTATACAAATATAAAGCCGTCGCGTCTTGTAGCACTAGTCGGGACCAACATTTGTAACAAACATGTCATTAAATAATATACGAGTTGAGTTAAGCCTTAAACCGATACCGGGGACGGCAACACAGCCGTGTCGGAACGGCGCACGCCACTTTCGTTCGTATCTATAAAGCAAATTCAGTCTATAATGGCATACACTTATTTTGGCAATGGACGCAGCTGTGTTGTTGACGGACCAGCGAGCCTTTGTATTAGTATCGTTTCAAATCGTCTTTACAGCTCGGTTAGGAATATATTTTTTTTCTCATTTTCGTTTCTCACATTTCGTAATCAGCCTTTCTGTGACAACATTCGCTATAGCATTCTCTAAATAACGGGCCGCTAATCGCGCGATTGCCTCCGACCCCCATTGAAAGAACTAAACATCCCACCCCTTCCACCTCCACCTCAAAGCTATCTTTATCTACCACAAGAGGCAGCGAAATTCTTTCACTAGTGGCAACATTCCAATATTCTCACAAAAGGACCATCGACGTCGTTTCATATAGCTAAAGTCTAGTTTAGATTAGCGGCAAAATTCGCCGATGCTTGAAAAACTTTTAGCCGATGATAAATTATCATTAAAGCAATTTCAAACAATTCCGGAAGTTCTGGAAAATGTCTCTTTTTCTAGTCTAAACTGCACTTATTGTAGATCGAAATAAAGTCTAGTTTAACCAAGACTTGTCATGGTTAGAAAACGCATTAAATCGATCGGAAAAATAATTAATGTTTTTACTTCAGAATTAAGAATCTCGATTCGTAATTGTATTAAAATGGAGCGAGCGGCTTGACTAGTTACAGTGTTAGGGCGCAAATTCTGAAAGCCTTTATCTTTAATGTAGCATGTCGATATATACATAAGGATATTAATAGCATGTGTATGGTATTACATAACGCGCGTAGCTGTCGTAAGGTATATAGTTAATAAGTCTTTATAACAGGCCCTTTACTTGGTTCTTCGCTAACTAAAGGTTCTCTGCTGTAACTTACTACTAATAAAGAGAAAATTTTCTATATGTGATAAATGAATCAATGTCCGCTTTCATTTACAATCATAATAAATCGGTGCTACGTTTTGCTACTTTTGATAGTTGATAGTATGTTTAACATACATCCCATCCAATAAAATATTTTGATCGTACATTCAACTAAGATAAAGAATAAGCGCTCATAATGCCGCATAATATTTATAACTAACTTCGACTAAGATTTTCATTGATCACCGTTTTGATATGAATGAAATGTTAGTGGCGAACAACTAAATACAATTTTCTCTTTTTAAATAAAATTCATCTACAGAAATTCAGTTTAAATACATTAACATATAATTACCGTGAAATGATTGTTTTTTAATTTTGTTCTTCAAATTCTTTACACAGTCACTTAGATAGTTCTGGAACTGCAGCTTACTAACGTTTTATCAGATTTTCTAAAACGAACAAGAAAGTATAATGAAAGCTCCTTATTCACGGTTTCCGTATATGCATGCGTCTTCACTAATACATGCAAGGGCACAAAAAATTGCGATTAAGTTCTTGTATTGGCGGATATAGATGGTATATAAAATATTTTGGTATTTTTGTTCACGCATCCGCATTTATTTAGTACTGCTGGCAGCAGCCTAGGCGGGTTTTACAAAGATTGGGACCGAATGTACTAATCTCAATGAAAAACATAACTTATTAACACTGCCTAAAGTAGATTTTTATATGCCGGCGCCGCCCTATTACAGTTTTCTCTGTGTCATTCGATAAGGACCGCCTTTGTTCCACGAAATATTGTTGTCAATTTCTTCAACGTGCCAGTCGTTGTAATAATTAATATATTACGGTTTCTGTATTTCCGGCATATTTACTGAACGTATCCCCCGTAAATAAGGAGCTTTAGTTGTATTTGATTGACGAAATCAATGTCATTTATTCCATCGCCGAACATCTTTGAGCGAATGAATGATTCAAGGATAAGTGAAGAGGTTGCAGCTGTTTTCTTCAGAATGAATTATTCTAACAGAACGGACGATATGCTGTAGAGCATCAAGCTGCAGAAGTCAGGGGGTAAACGCGACGAAGTGACGTCATCGGCTTGCAGTTAAAATGACGTCATCGCGTTGCTGGGAACCTTTAGCAGCGCAGCGTGGCCGGCGCGGCTGGGTTGGGCAGCATAGCGGGCAGCGTGGTGGCGAGTGGGGAGAGCGAAGTGGGCAGCAGAGTGGAGAGCGCAGCGTTGGCGAAAGGGGGGAGCGGAGGGGGCGGCAGGCCGGGTCACCGCAGCGCTCGGCAGCGCCGGCACACGCGCACAGCGCCGCACTCGCCCCACGGGCTCATCTCCGAGCAAGAGCCGCAGAATATGCCGCCGCAGCGCCTGATAATAATAAACGGCGCTTTGAAAAAATAATTTTGTGATAAACAACGTGTGCAAAATTATTCCATATATTAAAACGCGACGAGAATATTTTGGTCCCTTTTAACAGTCTATATGCAATACCAGTCTACGAGATATCCAATGATCGCACGGAATAGATGCAATTTTCCACGACTAAAGTTTATATTGATGAGAAGTGTGAAAAGTGTAATGTTATATTTATAAATACCTTAAATAGGATAAAAGGTAATATTTATTGTTTCCGTTTGCACCGACAAAGTTAAAGCTTCAAAATGTACTTTGTCTCCGTTGAGGGGAAGCCAACGTAATGTGGGCTTTCTATACACTAAAAGAGACTAAGAGACTAAGAGACTTTTACTCCGGGACCTCCTGTGAAACGCGCCGGTGCTTATTTATTCACCTACCGGCAGTGGTGGCGTCGTCTCGCCAGCCAGAAGTGGTTGCGGCAGTGCTGGCACCTTGGCGCTGCGCTGTCCGGCAGCCAAGCAGCGCGCACCTCCTCGCCCACCTCCACCTCGGAAGCGCTGCCACTGCTGCTGCCGCCTCCGCCGCCGCTCCCGCTCCCGCTACCGCCTCCGCCCACGCTACTGCCCACGCTACCGCTTCCGCTCTGCACCATCTGAAATACGTAGACGCAACGTTTTAAAACCTTAAAGCATAATTGCCTTTCAAACCGGAACATAGTAGTGATTTCACACTACTGCTTGGCGGCAGAATAACAGACAATGCAGTGGTACCGCCCCAGTAGGACTCTGCAAGAGTCCTATCACTTACAAAAATGTGTGTGTTCAGATGGTG
>DWGO01000378.1:0-12691 GCA_018247635.1 Eurytides dolicaon deicoon
GACTCTTGCAGAGTCCGACTGGGGAAGTACCACTGCATTGCCAGATATTCTGCCGCCAAGCAGTAGTGTGTAAGCACTACTGTGTTGCGGTTTGAAGTGCAATGATGCCAGTGAAATTACGGGGCAATGAGATAGACCATGTAATATCTCTGGGTGACGAGCGCTGTTGCGCCAGCCAAACACGCTCTGTGTGGTACTGTGTTGTTATGGGCAGGCGTGACGTTTACCATCAAGCGTACGACCTGCTCGTCTCGTCACTTTATCACGTAAAAGTATATTTACAAAAACAAAACATATTTACTTTTACAATAGCAAATGACTAAACTCTTTGCTTTCTTTTTTTAATTCATTGTCATCGTAACAACTGCAATTATGGAATTTCTTTTTTAAAAACGCTTCAATTCGATCTCTGGGAAAATGTCAAAATTAAATAAGAGACAAATATATCACCCGCGCGGTAATTAAGGCAAACAATAGTTGTTACGATTATGTTTCCGAGAATTAACAATGGAGCGTGTTTTAGCTATCTGAAACGAGATTAAAGGTCACAGAGATTGTGTAAATTTGACCCGAGACCCGGACACTATGCGATAAAATGAGCAATACTATTTTATACCTACTGGTAATTTTAATCGACGTCCAACTGCGTTTCTTTTTGACGTTCTTTAAAGTGACCTATAATGGAAGTGCCCCCATGTCGTCCACAGTGACATGTTCCTTGTCTGATGTTGTCAGTATAGCTGCAGCTTTGATTGTCATAATTCTCTTTTAGCTATCTTTTCTAATCGATTTTTTTTGCATTCATTTACGAAGAAAACCGAACGGAATATAAACTAGATGCGATTGTTCGAACAATCGTCAATCACTATTTTGTGTTTATAGCCACCATACGAAAAATGAAAGTTGGTGTTTAGTCAAGGCGTTAACTTAATATAGGTTTGAAATGTAGGGTATCTGCGAAGGTCTCTCTTACAATTACAAAAACTTAAACACGTTCAATTCTACATTAAATGTTTGAATAAAGTTAAATATTTAAGAAAAAAGAAATAGATCTCGACGTTTATTATCATAAGCCAAATATTACGAAGAGTATTGCTCACATAGATTTCTTATTAGTTATCACTTATTATTAGTCTTAAATTTAATATATTTTTAAATTTATTCAAACATTTTATGTAGGATTAAACATATTTACGTGTTAATAATTGTCAACCCTTCACAGCTACCCTATATTTCAAACCTATATTGTATGTTATATAACCAACAATTTATACGGTAATTGTAAACTTTGTCATAAATTGGGACGCTCTGTGACAGAGCGGAAGAGGCGACGGTTGGGTGTCGAAATGCAGTGCGCAGTATCAATCTTATTATTTTGAGATCATATGGTCATGTCACATCCCATATTCCGATTCCATATCGTACTCATTACATTATAAAATAAATGTGCAAATAATGTGTATGTTACACAGGCTCAAAAACAATAATAAGCGTTAAACTAGAAGTTGTAAAGTTACATTATACACATTTTGATCTATATATTTAAAACTATTCTGTATGTGTGTATCTATTATAAAGAAGACTCTCCCTTGTCGCGCGCCATAAATTTAAGTAATATATTACCTGAGAATATTGATTTATTTAACTGTAGCCTGCCGGAATTCACTAGAGTGACACAAAAGGTTATAGAAAATAGATAATTAATATTGTAAATTAATAATAAGGATTAAAATAATCAATAACATTACCTTGGCCAAAGCTGTGAAAATGTTATGTGCTGTGTATGCAAATAAATAAATAAAAAGTCAATAAAAAAATATCTTATATAAATGTTTTAAATGATCAGTGAAAATAGTGGTAAAACTATCTTGCAGAGCCTGTGGTAATACACATAACTGGCAAGCAGTTGTGAACTGGTGTACTTTAAAATACAGTATGACGCTGTGTTATTGACAAGCGTGTCGCTTACCATCAGGTCGCACGATTCGCTTTTGACTTCATTTCCTAAAAAATGGTTGGTTTATCCTTCTTTCACTCAGCAATGGATCGGTATGATATTTGACAAAGGCTTAGCCAATGGGACGGAGAGTGACATAAACTATGAGAGCAGAAATTTTCAAAAAACGAGAAAGTTATTGGAATATATAATTCAAGCGTAAACTATATAAATATAGAATACTCATGAAAGTATGCTGATGTCTTTTTTATATAAGAAAATTTGAAATTTAAGCGTGAATTATGAGAAACAATGTACATTTCAACCACGGGAGTTGTGCATGCGTATTGCCAGCTGCCGAAGTCGGACCCGGTCACACTCAAAAACACGGGAAAGTTTCAATACTTTTACATATAAGGGCTGTTTATTATAATTTGTTACGAAATATGGTAATCTATCTATATCCACGTATTGTCATTTCAATATAGCACAATGTCTAAAGTGTCTATGTCATAAAGATTAATAACGAAAACGTAGGGTTACACAGTATTTTGAAATGAGATGAAAATGGCTTAGCACTGCGTTGTACTCGCCCTACTATACGCTTTGTGTATATGGTCAGTCGGTACGATGGAAAGATAGCCCCTCAAACTGGATGACAGCCGTATGCTACTGCTAGGCAGCGGAACAAACGGCAATACTGTGGTACTACCCCAGGCGGACTCTGCAAAATAGTGCTACCACTATAAATGGATGTATGGGAGTCGAGCATCTTTTGTATAACAAAATTTTTAAAAACTTTGTATTGTTGTTTAATTCGTTAGAGAGAGACCTTGTGCAAACCCGCAAACACCGATAATAAATTCAATGACCTAGGAAATAAAATGTATAGTATAATGCGCTGGGAAATAGTATCTTAAGTCTAAGACCCGAGCATGCTCAATGATAGCCTTGTAGATGCAATCTGCAAAAAAAGTTTAGACAGGTTAAGTGATAGGACTCTTGCAGAGTCCGACTGAGGCGGTACCACTGCATTGCCAGATATTCTGCCGTCAAGCAGTAGGGTGCAAACACTATTGTGTCAGTTTGAAGGGCAAAGTGATAGACCATCTCATATCTCTGGGCGACGAGCGCAATACAGCGCTGAGCACTCTCTGTGTGGTACTGTGTTGTTATAGGCAGGCGTGACGCTTACCATCAAGCACACGGCCTGCTCGTCTCGTCACTATGTGGTAAAAAAGTAATGTCAATACACATGATTTTCTTAAATATCATTAATACGTATATGTGTATTTCATTTATACCCATTTCAAACAAGAGGATCTTATCAAATCGATCCATACATAGCTACATAATATGTTACATTATCGGAATTGCAAAATGTTTACATATGTTGTTACCCTCTAGGGCTTGTTAAAGCAAACTTCATAAGTCTATGAATGATGCTTGTATTTGTGTTTTTGTTATGCGAATTTCTCATGATCCACCAGTCATATTTCAATAGTTCTTTTTATGTTTCGTCAAATATCCTTTGCCTTAGAGACAGTAACTTAACCGCTAGGAACAACAGGTGATTGAAGTCGGTGTTATAATTTCATTTATAGAACCCATTCTGAACAATTTTACCACGTCGCATATCGAGCCAATATACTTGAAAGTTTAGTTGCATTTTTTTCTTGGCATTAGCATTATAATCATCAGATACATAATTTTTGTTTTACTTTATACACCTTATTTGTACTAATTCTAGAGGATATTAGTTATAAATATAATTTAAGGTTTCATTTTACAGATATTTCACACTGCTGAGTAGAAGTTCCGTCTTTAGTATCGAATTGCATTTCATTTCAACCGATGATTTTTACTTACTTGAGATAATGTTTCATTATATTTTGATTGAAATAATAATATTATACTATTGACGTTAATATGGTTAATAATCTTACCATATTTTTTACCCGTGCAAATATGCTTAGTCTTTCCTAACATTGTCTTTAATTACCTCTTACGAAACTACCTCGCGCCGCGTACGGGCAGATTTTCTTACGTCATCTATACACAACAGCAATTTATGGCTTTATATAAATTTTAATCGGAACCAAATCATAAAAAAACATAATGAAAGTTTCATATGACTTAAGTCATTAATTATAGCAATTATTTTGTTTATTTTTGACTTCTTGCAAATCACAAAAAATTTTTGCAATGTACGCCTCTGAGAACTAGACCTTAAGGTCTAGTTCCCCCCTCCAGGTGCTGTTTCGTCCAAACCTACAATTTATACATCATATAATATTGAGTCTCAGATTTTGTAGACAACTTTTCTTCTTTTTTTAGAAAATTAATTTGTAGCAAGATGTACGGCAACTAATCGAAGTTAATATTTAATATGCTTTATATTATCAAGTAAAAAAATATAGGAAAATTATATAGCTCGCTATCTTCTACACTGTTATAACCATTTTCACAAAATAAACGAATGGGATAAAAGTCTGGATCATTACACGAGCAGAAGCGTAGGCAAACAGCAGACTTGCGCCGTCATGTCAATCAACGCCCACAATTGACTATATCATACAAATATAAACATCCAAGGAACGAGTACATGCAGCGAAATATGAGCGAGTATTGTTGCAAATTTGCAATGGTCGGTACAGGAGCGATGGCGAATCCAAGTCGCACTGACATTGCGTAGAGATACAATCCGGCATTCCATATGGAATGCGGTCGCTCGACCGGCCGCACACCACCCCGCGTCGACGCCCGCTCTCCTTCATGTTTTCTTACCCATTCGCTTCCGTCGACCATATGGAATAGTGGGATAAGACGAAATCTAACAAGATTCTTACAATATTAAGCCGAAATTGAAACCTTAAAATAATATTATTTAACCAAACAAATTGATATGTATTTTATCAATTGAATTGTATGCGGCCCCAATTCAATTGATAAAAAGAAACGAAACTCAATTGAAATACACTTAAAGAGATACACAAACAAGTGGAAAATTTTTGCAAGCGATCAGGACACAATACTCTTTCACAGCGTTCCAGAGCGTATCGACGAGACGACCGCCACGTCGCGGCGGCCCGACGTCCCGTGCATACAAGCATCATTCGCCGAACCGAGAATTTCACTCACCTTCTTGGAAAAGCTGTCGACAGTTATAAATATCCTGGAACTCCAGCGCACAGATAATCCGGTTATCGTTCGTACGCCACAAATATTCACTACACCAAAACGACAACATAAATAGACGCGGGAGGAGTCACCGGATCAGCTAAGAATCGTTCACTGTCGACGCACTCCTTGCACAGTGTGGAATGCAACTCGGAAAATGCACGGGGCGGGGTTGTCGAATGTCATAAATGGTCGGTTCTAAAGGTCGGGCACTTTGAGTGCAATTGTTATAATATAATAATACGCTGACGCTCACACCGAAGTCGCGGAGCGGACTGAGTGGCAAAGGGGGCTCGGGCCGGCGTGGGCAACGTGAGCGCGGGGAGGGGAGCGGGGCGTGCGCTCTCGGGCAGCCCGTGCCGACGTGGCCGCCCGCCGTCGCCGCCGCCGCTTAGCAACGCGACGCTCGCTCAGCAGCCCGCAGGATCTAACATATATTGTCGACACGACTGATCCTATTCCTATGAATATGCAAACATAACGACAAGCAAGGCCATTCCGTCTTCAAAATGGTTATAATCCATATCATATAACGTAACCTTTGCCAAACATAAATTACTTTAATTGCATTAGAAAAAAGAACTTTCTTACTCCGCGAACTTTGCAGAATTTACTTATAAATAACAAAAAAAATACTAAAAATATTGATTTATTGTACATAAGATGAAGCGACAACTTATTAAAAAATAAACTATATTTACAAATTACATATTCAAATACCCACAAATCGCGGTCACTGGACGTAGTACTTACATTACTTATTAATATCTCGATTTTTTTTCTTAATGACAATTCCATCATTCGCATAATTGTAAGATAAAATTTCCTTACTATAATGCAAAAAGTTCATTGTATAACAATTCTATATCTTAGTAAAGGAGTATCTACGTGTGCCTACGCGTAAAAAGATTCTTATGCGTATTTACGCACATTCAAGAAGGCTTAAAGTTCAAACTTCTATAGAATTGCACATTATGCACTTTTAATAAATGTTTAGGTCTTCCTATCTTCAATCGAATACGCTGAATGTATTATTGTTTTACGTTAACGCATACAACTATATAAGCGCAGGCAGTGAGTCGCACATTCACTTGTGTGCAAACAATTCCTGTAGTATCCTACAATTATTGCACTTTCTTTCCCATTGTTAGCGTGATGAAACAGTTTTACTATCTTTCGATCAAGAGAGAATAGTGAGTGGTGAGATCGAGAGCGAGGAAGGCGCTTGTTGTATAACTTGTATTTGTTGATTACTAATAACTGGCTTGAAAGTGTAATTAAATAATTTATTTTAGTCAGCGTCCGTCTTTCCGACGGGTAATGCCTTTTAAAGTTGCGTCACGTTGAGAGTGATTAGTTCCCGGAATTCGGAATAAAAACGCTTCATACCAAATACAATTTAGATAAATTATTCATGTAATCTGTATAATAATAAAAATAACGTCTTTTCTTCCTTACAAATTATAATATGATGTTGAGATTTATGAGCGCAGCTTGTTTGAAATGTTTTGGTGAATTTCAACTGGTAGTACGCGAAATGTCGTGAATCACGACAGAATACGTAGTGCTGAATGGTCGTCGTCGTTGCACTTGCGGTCCCCGTACTTTCACCTGCGGTGCAAGTACTTGCAGCGATTACACGCAACCTCGGCTCATTTCGCACGCCTCTGTATCATTTATTTACATCGAACATAATAAATCCATATACATTTTGTTGAACGAGACAGTATTTCACACAAGAATTGTATCAGGTATCCACTTGGTTATGACAAGTGGCTACGATGACATTTTGCAATTTTTGTAAAGCATAGAATCAATGATTGTGATTTCAATAACAGTAAGTATTATGGCAAACTGTATAGTAGTTGTGATCTCCATGGATAAGTTCGTGAGTTTGTGGTAAATATTTTCGAATAACTGCTTTTAATAAATAGTATTAATTAATTAAAATCGGGAATAATTGTTCGATTTTGCTTTCTACCCTCAATAACATTAATTTGGGGTTGGTGATTTCATATATCTTCATATTTCTATTTTTTATTTCATATACCTTCACTAAAATGTAGATATTTAATATCGGGATTATTTTAATATCATAAAAACGCACTGTAAAAACAAGTAAAAATAAATAGCATACACCAAAATTAAATAACCCACACAACAAGTGTGTGAACTTAAATATATAAATTCGAGTTATTTTCAAAACTCGTATTACAAACATTTTGGTAAACAAAATTTATATCGACTTTAGCTAAGACAGTTTATAAAGATATCTTGATTTCTTATTCATAATTATGTCTAAATTAGAATATTTAAAAGTCCTATCTGAAATAATTCCTTTAGTTCGGTAATGACAGTAATGGGCATATCAAAATAATATCGTTATTTCGTTCATCAATTTATTTAAATTAATTCTACCCTTAATTATAATATATTCGTACAAAACCATATAAATAAGAGGTACATATAAATAAAATGCCATGAAAGCAAACAATAACGAAAAAGTTATTGAAATTAATCTACACGTGTGTATTTTTTAATCCACTATAAATGAAGGGGTTTATTGTCAAATGAGGGTTATGAACGTCGCATGCACCTTGAGACTCGTAAACTTCTTTCCTAATTTTTACGTACTTTTTATTGTGGGTTTTGTTTTAATTTGATTCGAAAAGTAATATTTAAATTGCATATTTGCTACTTAAAAAAAATGATAATGCACTAGTACGAACCAATCCTTTACCTTATTTTCCGGGAGAAATGTTAGAGGCGCCATGTTAACAAAATGTCGAAAATCTTATTATTCGCATTATTGCAGTATTTCCTTATTTTAGTTGAATCTTCAAATTAAGATCCTAAACATAGCACAAAAATATCGATAAACAATTGTTGTGGCCTGTCTTGAAAGACAATTAATGCTGGTAAATAAAGGCGGGTACGTTCCTACATTTACCAATAAATTACCATAGCTATAAAGTAATGGATAGTGATACTACATATTTTTACTATTCGATTGGAGACAAAAAATGTCGAGGTTTTTTTTTGCTTATGTTAAGGACTTGTCATTCAAGACCTTTTGAAACTCACATCTTCGCTCATAACAAATACTTTGTACGAACCAATTAGTTGCCGTGAGTACGTATTATATACAATTTAAGCTCGACTCGAACTCTTTTTTTTTTTTACTTAGACACATATTTATTTATTTATTTATTATTACGCAGATGTATATGTAATATACAATTATGTATTTATTGTGTTTATATTATGTATATATCCTCGTATATAAGTACGTAAGTTTATAGTTTATAAGTTGGTTTTTGATTACTTTAGTTCCATTGGTTTGCTGAAATTGTACATCGCCGATCCTATATTCTAATAACTCCTATCCGTCCAAATGTTGTTTGTAAGAAATTCTTTTTAGCCATAAGGCCGCCCATTGTATTACCAATTCTTATTTGCTGTCATTGTCTGTATGATTCTGTTTTCGGTCTGCAATAAAGTATCTATCTATCATTACCTATATCGTTGGACTCATGCATAAATCTCTAGATCCGACTGGGGCGGTACCACTGCATTGCCAGATATTCTGCCGCTAAGCAGTAGTGTGTAAGCACTACTGTGTTCCGGTTTGAATGGCAATGATGCAAGCGAAATAACAGGGCAAAGAAATAGACCATCTAATATCTCTGGGTGACGAGCGCAGTACAGAGCCAAGCACGCTCTGTTTGGTACTGTGTCGTTATGGGCAGGCAGTACGCTTACCATAAGTCGCACGACTGGTTCGTGTCGTCACTTTATGTCATCAAAAATATCTATGTTTTTGTAATATAAAGAACTGGAAAATTTTTATTGGAGCTTTAGGAAAAAAAATAAAAACACCATTTTTTTCATCTTACTTTTATATAATTTCCACTACCAGAGATCAAAATACATAAGGTATAATTATACGTAATATTGTGTTGTAAATTATCTGTGACATGACTTTAAATGCTTAATATGTCACAAATTATTTATACGTATAGTTAAATGTTTCACTTAATCTACAAATATTAAACTTCTGAGATAATTGGAACAGTGTTTTGTATAAGACAAGGGGTAAAGACAAATTGAAATAGAGAAAATAAAAAAATAAACTTACGTACAACATACGTACACCAATAAAGACAGTATTAAGCGGGATTAATACTTTAAAGGCATACTTCGTCAACATTTCGAAGGGAACCCTGACACAATTAGGCTAATAGAAATGAAAAGAAATGGAGAATCAAAACAAAATGACAGGAGAACTGAGCCTGATAAATACATTGAACATTACTTGTTTTTCCATATGAATATGAATAACTTATGGCTGTATATGAAATAGTATATAAAACCTTTCCAAATCATTGCATATTTAGAGGTAACTAAGTGTCCATCGAGGTGGAAACAAGTATATCGGTTTCGTGCAAAGTTGACCAACTTTAATTGAAGTCTATATTTCTGTCTGATTCCAGTTAAATTAACACTCACAGTGGAGACGAAGTGAATTACATTATGTTGTGGCACGTGAAGAAGGTACGATTGGTACTTGGTGGTTTTAACATTTAATTATAACTTTTTATTTACTATTTTATATTGTTTAAATGTAATTAAATCAACAATTTTTAAACGGATATTTTTATAAGATATTTATGATCGTTATCTCATTACGGATTAGCAGTGGCGTGTCAAGTAACGGCTCAGTTTATGTTCTAATTAATAATAATTGGAACATAAACTTAGCTGTGACTTTTTATGATGAGACTACGAAGGACGTAAATGTAATATTGATGTAATATTATGCGATTTTATCCTCCACCTTGTTTTCTAATGAAAAAATCTATTTATTATCGGAGGCGGGTTTAATTTTCGGCAATGCTTTTAAATAATTCATCATCAGCATTGTGTACCTATGGAATCCCTTTAATACAATTCCTTTTAACAGTTTTCGGTTTACATAACTTAGATTAATGACAGATTTCTTTGAGTGTCTTCACTTCGATGGAGACGTAATTTAAATAATCCCACAGTTGTCCAAAGGCGACATCCATTGCAGTTAATAGATTTCACATACATATATCCGAAAAAGGAGATGAAATTTTGGGTGTATTTGGACCTGTAGAATTTGTCAAATGATAATATAACGATAAGTGTGAACGCAATAACAAATTAAACGGTGTCGTTTCGGGATTTCAGAGTAGAATCTCTTGTTTACAACATACAAACTTGTCATACCGGTGCCTATCTACTTAGATTAACCGTTTCGCTATGAGCGTCGCCTGTAGACGACGTCAGCGTCATACCACTCGACCACGAGACATCAACCACACTTGTCTCAATCTCTTGTTTGTTCGTGTTTTAAACAGGTGAAATAAACATGTATTGTTTGGGAGCAAACGAACATCAGTTTACCTAAGCGCAACATGCACACTTATCGCCCATGTCGCCCGTTCAATAGTGTCACTCCGACGGAGCACACTGCGTAGCGAAAAGGTTAAACATTTAATTGATTTGCCCGATCCAGACTCTCGCGAGGCGCCTCCTAGAGGCTCTCGGCACGAGTCTTGGCGAGTGGAGGCTAGCTACCACACCCGTCACCCACTCGCATCATTTGACTCGCGTTGAAAAACCGACACAAAACGGAGGGACGGCGAGGCGAGGGAACACGCGCACCGTCTACACTCTCGTTTTTTTCTCTCACTCTCATACTTGTATTTCCTCGTGTAACCTCGCGGAGAGTCTGGATCGGGCATAAGGAAATCGTAGCGAATGGCGAGTGGGGATTACAGCCAGGGGTGCCAGGCTGGGTCCATGCGGCATAGATTGTCGTGGCTGTTTGCGGCGGTGACCAGGGTTGCCACCTTGCTTTCCGGCCCGTCGAACAGCGCTAGAGAGTTTAGCCGGTTGCTGATCACTGTGACGGCTTTCGTCACCATACTGATGATGGTCTCGTTGTCCATGTCAGCGGGCTTGCTCTCCGTTGAGGTTCCAGCCGTCAGCGCCCCAGATTTGTCTTCAATACGCTTCCTGTATCCGGTCACCATCTCGTCACGCAGTATCGTGCGCAGAATCGACTGGATCTGGAAAACCGCAGCCGCTATTAGCCACTGTACCGAAGTTTACAGCCCGCTCGCTCGCTCGTACGGCGAAAGGAACCGGTCGGCGGCCGGGCGGGCAGTTTTAGCCGCGTTTTATCCTTGTGGAAGGTCAAGGAAGTTTACGCAGGCGCCGTTTAAATAACTCTCCGCTCAAATTCGCCACCAACTCCATAATAAACATTGCTATATCAGCATTATTTGTAAAAATTACATTAGCAGAGCTAATAGCAATAGTAGTAAATATAAATTCAATGGTGCGCCTTTTAAACTTTAATTACGACGATTCGAAAGTATTTGTTTGAATGAATATGTTTTGATTAATTGATAACAGGAAATAATTAAATAGGCCTTTATTGTTTTGGCCTTGCCATATGTCGAAACTGTACATACTGATAATTTTCGCATTTACAATTTATTACAAAAAAAAAAAATAATCGCTTCGTTAAAATAAATCGGAATCGTTTAATAGGGTCGAAAACGATTACCCAGTGGGTAACATTTTTTTTTATTATTAAATGTGCATGAATTGGGTCTTGAGAGTCCATTATAGCTATCAAGCTAGTATTGTACAAAAAAAAATTTTGGGGCATATAAGTAATAGATTTTTTTTAGTGGAAGGACCCTTTTGCAGGCGAACTCTTAATCAAATCATCTTATGGGGTGGCATTTCCAATTATTCTAACGTCGAGCACTACTGTATTCCAGTTTGAAGGACATTGTTTCCGGTCTAATTACTGGGCATAGCAATATAACATATTAAATATATGGATGGCCTGCGTAGCATTCTGTATGGTACCCTTGTTGTTAATGGACGTATCTGTAGCTTACAAACAGGCCCACGATCTATTGTAAACGGATCAGTAGTTTTTATGATACTCATGGATCAGTTGCTTTATGATATATACACCAAAAAGCTGCAAATTTGAAAGTTATCCGATTGAAGTATGGTTTTTTAACGTTTGCGCTTTATTTTAAAAAAATATATATATATATCGCGGTCTATCGTAGAAATCACAATGGATCATAAGCCCTACCGACCGCTTTAAAATGCCTCCCCTAGCATTTTAAGGGGATAGTTATTTCTTACCTTAAAGTTGGGTGTGACGAGGCAACGAGCAATGGCAATGGCGGAGGAGGTGAGGGGACCCGTGATGCCCATGGTGGTCAGCAGCTCCGAAATGTTCGGTGTTAAGCGGAAAGGCACCGGTCTGTTGCCATCCAACTCGCCTGGGGTTAAGTGGGAAATAAGATTAAACATTAGAGCAAGAACAACTCGCCATATAAAAAATATCCTATACGTTTTTCATTGCCATTCATTGCCACTAATTGAATGATAGGAGAGTCCGACTTGGGGGGGCGGTACCATTGCATTGCTAGATATTCTGCCTCTAACCACTACTGTTGACCATCTTATATCTCTGGGTGACAAGCACGCTCTGTGCGGTACTGTGTTGTTATG
>DWGO01000379.1:0-12683 GCA_018247635.1 Eurytides dolicaon deicoon
GTAATATGCGCTCTAAGCTGGCTTTTAATAAAAGACACGTTAAATAAAAATTATTAACGACTAGCAATGTTAGATTGCATTATATAAATGAATATAAATTTAAAGATAGATTTATAATATCTTAAACAAAAACAAAATTATAGAATAAAAGCGACTTTTTATAAGGAATGCAAAAGTTAGGCTCTTCTTCAAAACATAAATATTTTATAGTTAATGAGTTATTTTCGATGCATAAAACTTATGCTCACGAGAATCACGAGTGTGTTTAAATGGTGTACTTGGCGATTGGAGTGTTGTAGCCGGACAAGTCCCATGTACATGACCAGTGAACTCCCGCTTATAGCTGGTACTACCGTCTCCTAAAATAAAGTGCGACGTATTTCCATGACGTGTTACTCTTTCTACACGTTCAACACGCTCAGTTCTTTCAGCCTTCTGTGACTGTTCAGAACGTGAAAAATTCCCGTAGGCGCGTGCTTCGGACTGTCCGTAAAATTCTCCGCCAACGCGAAGATTATCTCTGACAGTTACACGTGGTTGACGATCTACGACCATTGTAGATTGACCATCTCGTCTTTGAGAGCGACGGGAATCAGAATGGTCTGTGTGCTGAGAAATGACAACCGTGTTGTCTCTTGCTGAACGATGCATGGAACTGATACTTTTTCTGTCTGTACTGTGTGTCGAATTGCTTATATATTCACCACGTTCATTAAGGTTTCCAATACTCTTACGTTGTGAGGCTGCAGTGGAGCTAATAGAATGTTGTGCTTCATTGCTCGACGATATTCCTTTGCGATGTAAAACAGCATTAGCATTAGACGGATCGGAAATTAAATCTGATGTTCGCTTGTGATATCCGCTACGACTTGAATTATCCACAGCAGATGAAGTGACTTCGCCACCACCGTGCATGGCCCGTTGGAATTCTATACTTGTCTTAGTAACGCTGTCACTTAAGTGATTACGGTTGGAAGTACTTAAGAGGTGAGTAGACTTCGTATGACTCGTTTGGTCCACATGACTTGCAGTTACGACATTGGTAGTCGACCCAGTAACTTTATGTGACTGTCCTGAAACGATGTTATTTTGAGAATTTAAACGCTGTTCGTGTGCAGACATTTGACCAGATGATACTGTTCGTTGAATGTTATTGCTTTCCAAATGTTTGAAAACATTGCTTGAAGAAGATGAATGTTGGTTGGATTCAGATACACTTTGATTCACATGACTTCCATGTACAATATGTGTTGTATTAACGTTATCTCGATTGCGACTATCATGAGACGTTCGTCCGGAAGATATTATTCTTTCAGCACTGTCACCCCTTTGTTGACTAAGAATTTGTCTTTCTGAAGCCATTTGTTTATTGGATTGTCTTAAAATATTTTCTTCGTGACTTTCCTTATTTATATGTGTTTTATCAGAAATTACATGCTGAGTTTTATTATTAACAACGTCGTGGCTCGAATGCTGAGATACTATATTATAAGCCCTATCAGGCTGATCTGACGATACAATTCTCTGACTAGAGTTCGTAGGGTGCCGGTTAATTTGCGAAGTATTGCGATCATCCTTAATTCCCTTTAAAGTTGTCTTTTCAGTATCGCCTCCCGATGTGATATTAGTTTCCACATTTCGGATTACAGTTACAAATTTTCCACCAATTAACTTCTTTTCTTTTACTTGTTTTATCGTTTTCGTAGTTGTTGATACACTTTTAATATTCTTGATATCTGTTTTCTTTATTTCATTTCTTTCTATGTTACTACGCGAAATACCTTCACTGTGTACATTTTGTGTGTGTCTTCTATCAGAATTTCGGTGAGATCCTAGTTCTATATTATTTTGAGTTTCAACAGGTTCTACTATATCTTGAGTTACACCGGAAGTATGTTTGGAATGGCCAGTCTGATGGTGTTTCGAAGCGTAATGCTCAGTGGAAGTAAAAGATTCAACATTATGGGCTGTGGTTTGTTTTGTTTGATTTTCTATTTGCGTTTTCCTTAAGGTCTCCTTATGTGTTTCACTTTCATTACTTGTAACATATTTAGAGTCAACAGTTTGCTTCACTGATTGATTTGTAACATCGCGATGTGAATTATCGCTCTGAGAATATGTCGATTTATTTTTGGGTTGTAACTCACGAGGACTTTCAGGCGTTTTTGAAATTGGCCCGCTATCTGACACCCTGTTTATGTTATCTTTAGGTTTCATTGGTGTAGAACGATCAGCTGGCTCCCATTTGGATTTCAAGGGGCGATCAAAATCACCTTCCGGTTTTAAATTATCTTTAGGACGTACTTGTGCTGGAGTTTCACCAGGTTGCCAGGTTGTTTTAGGCCTATCATGAAACTGTCCTTCAGGATAAAGATTATCTTTCGGCCGAATCGCATCTGGTACATCTCCAGGTTGCCAGTGTTTTTTAGGTTGATCGTAAAATTTACCTTCGGGATGTAAATTATCTTTAGGCCGCTTTTGTTCTGGAATTTCACTTGGCACCCATTGAGTTTTAGGTCGGTCTTGGAATTCACCCTCTGGATAAAGATTATCTTTTGGCCGAATTTGCTCTGGTACGTCACCTCGTTGCCAGTGTGTTTTGGGTCGATCATAAAATTGTCCTTCAGGGTGAAGATTATTTTTGGGTCGTGTTTGTTCTGTTGCTTCATTTGGATGCCAATGAGTTTTGGGTCGGTCTTGACTCGGTTGAGAATTATCCTTTGGAGAATGTGGTTTATGTTGGCTGGTTGAAATATCACCAAGCTGGGATCCCGGTCGTACTTGGACTTCCTTTGGAAAATCTGCATATTTGGCCTGCGTAGGTGATTTATGATCTGGTCTCTCTCCAGTGGTTTTCTTATCTCCAGGAGTAATCTGTCTATTGTTATCACTTTGGGGTTGTCTTGCATGAGGACTTTCTTCAATTAGTTTTTCGGGTTTAGAATTCTCTGGTTCATAAATTTTTGTACCCTTTACCGGTTTGAAACTTCCATCCTGAGGCTCGTAACTGTCACTGATTTCTTTTGGTTTCCCCGGTTTGTCAGAATAATATACTATGGCCCTTCTATCAGTCTTAGTTGTCTCATCTCTACGAGTGTGATCTTCAAATATGCCTTCTATTTTGAGGTTGTCTTCCCGACGTGTCAACTTTACTCTTTGACCTTTAACAACTCTATAAGTATCAGAAGATCTTATATTTTCCATTTTTCCCTCCATCTTAAGATTATCTTCGTGTTTAACAATTGCTGTCTTTTCGCCTGTGATAAGTTTATAATCGTTTCTTTGTTTCATATCAATAAACTCTCCTTCAATCTTTAAATTGTCTTCTCTTCTAATGATATCAACACGTTCAATTTTCTGTTTATGACGCATATCAACGTCTCTATCAATTGTAATATTATCGACATGTTTAATAGGCTTTCGTTTTTCTGCCGGCTGTGTTGTAACTGTTTCAGGTTTATAAAATTTGCCATCTGGTTTTAAATTATCTTGAGGCTTAACAACAGGAGCTCGGTCACCTTTTGTTGCACGATAATCGTCACGAGTATAAAGATCAATAAATTCTCCCTCTGTCCGTAAATTGTCTTCATGCTTTTGAATAACAACTTTTTCAGTTTTTTCAATTCGTTTGTAATCATCCCTTGAGCGGTGTACATCAATAACTCCTTCCATTTTTAAGTGATCCTCATGTTTAACTACATCCACTCTGTCTCCTCGAGTTACTGAATAATCAGTCCTTCGAACGATGGTCATATCACCTTCCGGTTTTAAATTGTCTCGTGGTTTCATAGGAGTTGGCCTCTCCGCTGGTTTCCATTCATCGTGCTTGGGCTGTTCAAAATCTCCTTCTGGTTTCAAATTGTCCTTAGGTTTCTTTTGGATCGGCCTTTCGGCAGGTTTCCATTGGTCTTTTTCAGGTGCTGCGAATTCGCCTTCGGGTTTTAGATTATCTTTAGGTTTTTTAGGTGTTAATCGTTCAGCAGGTCGCCATTCATCTTGTTTTGGTTGTTCAAAATCACCTTCAGGCTTAAGATTATCAGTAGGTTTCTTTTGAATTGGACGTTCTGCCGGACGCCACTTGTCTTTTTTAGGTGTTTCAAATTCACCCTCTGGTTTTAAGTTATCTTTTGGCTTCTTAGGGCTTTGCCTCTCCGCGGGGCGCCATTGATCAGTTTTTGGTTGTTCAAACTCACCTTCAGGTTTAAGATTATCTTTTGGTTTCTTCTGCGTCGGACGTTCGGCAGGCCTCCATTCATCTAATTTTGGTTTTTCAAAATCGCCTTCAGGTTTTAGATTATCCTTAGGCTTTCTTTGGATGGGTCGTTCAGCTGGTTGCCATTCTTCATGTTTAGGTGTTTCAAAATCACCTTCAGGCTTGAGATTATCCTTCGGTTTCCTTTGTATAGGGCGTTCCGCAGGCTGCCAATAGTCTTTGTCAGGAGTCGTAAATTCTCCTTCTGGTCTTAAATTATCTCGTGGTTTTTTCGGAGTTTGCCTTTCAGCTGGACGCCACTCATCATGCTTAGGCTGTTCAAATTCACCCTCGGGTTTCAAGTTGTCTTTCGGTATCTTTTGAGTTGGTCGCTCAGCTGGACGCCATTGATCTTTTGCAGGCGTAGTAAAGTCTCCCTCTGGTCTTAAGTTGTCTTGTGGTTTCTTAGGGACCTGTCTTTCGGCTGGCCGCCACTCGTCTTGTTTTGGCTGCTCAAATTCACCTTCGGGTTTCAAATTATCTTTCGGTTTCTTTTGAATTGGCCTCTCAGCTGGACGCCATTGATCTTTTTCCGGTGTAGTGAATTCACCTTCGGGTTTTAAATTATCTTTCGGTTTCTTTTGAGTTAGACGTTCAGCGGGGCGCCATTCCTCTTTTTCAGGTGAAGTGAAATCACCTTCTGGCCTTAAGTTATCTTGTGGTTTCTTGGGTGCTTGTCGCTCGGCTGGACGCCATTCTTCATGCTTAGGCTGCTCGAATTCACCTTCAGGCTTCAAGTTATCTTTTGGTCTTCTTTGAGACTGTCTCTCGGCTGGGCGCCATTGATCTTTCTCAGGAGTTGTAAAGTCACCTTCTGGCCTCAAGTTGTCCTGTGGTTTCTTAGGGACTTGTCTTTCAGCTGGGCGCCATTTGTCTTGCTTGGGTTGTACGAATTCTCCTTCAGGTTTCAAATTATCTTCAGGCTTCTTTTGTGTTGGTCTTTCAGCTGGTCGCCATTGATCTTTTTCAGGAGTTGTGAATTCACCTTCTGGTCTCAAATTGTCCTGTGGTTTTTTAGGTGTTTGTCTCTCAGCAGGTCGCCACTCATCTTGTTTAGGTTGCTCAAATTCTCCTTCTGGTTTCAAATTATCTTTAGGTTTCTTTTGAGTTGGTCTCTCAGCTGGACGCCATTGATCCTTTTCAGGAGTTGTGAAATCACCTTCAGGTCTCAAATTATCTTGTGGTTTCTTGGGAGTTTGTCTCTCAGCTGGACGCCATTCATCTTGTTTAGGTTGTTCAAAGTCACCTTCAGGTTTTAAATTATCCACTGGCTTTACTTTTCTTTGTCTTACGTCAATTGTTTCATAGTTTATATATTCTTCTTGTGTTGTAGTCGTTGTCTCCAAATTTTCTGTTGAATAAAATTTCTCAAAATCTTCTTTCGTCCAAGTACGTCGACGATGGGGACGTTCAATTACAGTATTCTTTTGTGTATAATCGTTTTGATTTGACGTTATAAATTCAATCTCACCTTCACGTATTAAATTATCAGTTTTACGTGTAACTAATGTAGTTCTCTCGACAGTGTCAGTGTAATCAACAAATTCCGATTTTGTTGTTGTATCAGTTATCATGTCTCCTTCTATTTTAGTCCAGGTGTTTCGCCGTACAGGTTTTTGTTTGTCCACAGGTTTAACCGTGTATTCAGATCGTGATGTTGTTGTATCTGAAAATAAATTAAAATATATTTCATATGATGTGTAAAACAAGGTATTGAGGAAGCAAAGTAGTCCTGTCATTTTAAATGAACAAATCAAAAAAAACTCGCAAAAGAAGCGATTTAAGTTCGTCTAGACTTAAATACAAAAAACATCACTACCCTTACTACACCTACCCCAATTGTGAAACTACAGACAGTTCTAATTCATTCTTTTTCAAATATTAATTTCAAATTTATTTCACTATAATTTACTTTAAAGACATGTTCCATTATAAAAATAAGTTTTTTTTTTACAATATAAAATAGAAATTAAGTAGAATATTAAGACTTACCCGTAAATTCACCTTCAATAATAATGTTATCTGTACGTCTTATAATGTCGGCTCTTTCACCTATTACTACTTTATAATCTTCATTTATGGATCTTGTTGTGGTGAACTCTCCCTCGGGGCGTAAATTATCTTCAGGTTTTTTTACAATAGACTTTTCAGCTGGAACAAATTCCTTCGGCTGACGTTTAGTGAAGTCACCCTCAGGTTTGAGATTATCCACAGGTTTTTTCTGCTGGGGTCTTTCAGCTGGTCTCCATTCATCTTTTCTTGGTGTTTCAAATTCACCTTCAGGGCGAAGATTGTCTTCAGGTTTTTTTTGTTTCGGCCTCTCTGCAGGTGTCCATTGTTGTTTTTCCGGAGTTGAAAATTCACCCTCTGGTCTTAAGTTATCTTCAGGGCGGCGCACTGGAGCTCTATCTCCTGGACGCCATTCCTCAGGTCTTCTCTTTTCGAAATCGCCTTCCGGTCTTAAATTATCCTTAGGGCGGCGAACTGGCTCACGATCACCGGGCTGCCATTCATCGGGTCTTCGCTTTTCGAAGTCTCCCTCTGGTTTCAAATTGTCTTCTGGTTTTTTTGGCTTTTGTCTTTCTGCGGGCCTCCATGGCTCTTTTTGAGGTGTCATAAACTCACCCTCAGGTTTTAAATTGTCATCTGGGCGACGAACTGGAGCTCTATCACCAGGACGCCATTCTTCTGGTTTTCGTTTCTCGAAGTCACCTTCAGGATACAGATTGTCTTCAGGTCGTCGAACAGGAGCACGATCTCCAGGACGCCATTCGTCTGGTCGCCTTTTCTCAAACTCGCCTTCAGGTCGCAAATTATCTTCTGGTTTCCTTGGCTTTTGACGCTCAGCCGGTCTCCAAGTCTCTTTTTCAGGCGTTGTGAAGTCACCTTCGGGCTTTAGGTTATCATCCGGACGCCGGATTGGAGCTCTATCTCCCGGACGCCACTCTTCAGGTCGTCTTCTCTCGAATTCCCCTTCGGGTCTCAAATTATCCTCAGGACGTCGTACAGGAACTCTTTCACCAGGCCTCCATTCTTCGGGTCTTCTATCTTCGAAATCACCTTCCGGTTTTAAATTGTCCTCTGGACGGCGTACTACTGCTCTATCACCAGGTCGCCACTCATCAGGTTGGCGTTTCTGGAATTCACCCTCAGGCTTTAGGTTATCCTCCGGTTTCTTCGGCTTTTGTCTCTCCGCAGGCTTCCAAGGCTCCTTTTCGGGAGTAGAAAATTCCCCTTCAGGTTTTAAGTTATCTTCAGGTCGGCGAACAGGCGCACGATCACCCGGTCGCCATTCCTCGGGCTTACGTTTTTCGAATTCCCCTTCTGGTCTGAGATTATCTTCTGGGCGCCTTACTGGAGCTCTGTCGCCCGGGCGCCACTCTTCAGGACGTCTCTTTTCGAATTCACCCTCAGGTTTGAGGTTATCTTCGGGCTTGGTTGGTCGCGGCCTCTCAGCGGGCTGCCACTTAGGACGATCAGGTTCTTGGAAATCGCCTTCGAGCCGGAGATGGTCCTCATGATGAACAGCAGTCGTGCGACTGACGTGTTTCTCGTCGTAATCTTGTTTGTATGCGGAAACCACGCTCGTCGTGTGCGCCACATCGAACAATGGCTCCGGGACATCGTTGTGTGGGCAACGGTGACGCCTGGGAATAAATTATACTTATTAATATACATGACTTTTACAAAACACTGGCATAATTTTCAAAGAAACTTAAGTTTATTCGCTAATTTAGACGGATTTTTTCACACCATTTGACGCGATAAGGATGGAGAGAAGTAGAAAATCGCCGAGGCAAAGGCAAAGGCGGCAATGTAAGCGACTCGGCCATCACCCGCGTCCATCTCGCTCACATAGTTTTTACCTTTTACCGCTTTGATTTCATAATGGTTGACACAATTGGAATTGTTCAAAAAACAATAAACACAATTTCACTTCACCAATGTAAAGCGTAGGTGTTTATTTTATAAGTGAAGAATAAGTAACTGGTTATTTCACTTGTTTTTTCACTTAAAACCATGGCAGTAATTAGCCTAACAATTAATCTATTCAAGGTTTGATAAAGTGGATTGTTTTCTGTTTGAAAACAACTTTTTTCCTCTACTAATGACTTTTTTCTAGTACTGCTGACATTTTTCGAACATTTCCATCGCTTTTTTATACATCCGCTTATTGCAGACTCACGCCGCTTACTGCCGTACGGTACAAAACGAGTAATAACTGTTACGTTTACAATTTGAAATTCAACAAGAAAATAAGTAAAAACTTGGGTTTATAAATAGTGTGTCACATATGTATGTTTAAGATGTACTACTTCGTGTTTTGAAACACTTATCCGTTTGGCTAAATTGAGGTAGTAATATAAAATCTAAAACAAAATAATACCCGGAGCAAAAGAAGACAATACATATTCTTTTGATTTTCTATTGAAAAAATATTATATTTAAATAATTTAAAAGGATTTCTTAAAGGTATAACGTACAACGGCGGCCAAGTATATACAAAGATTTATTCACAAATAATTCCTAACCTAAGAAACTGTAGTTGCGATCATTAAGACGTAGAGTGGAAGCTTTATTCATTCCGAACACAAAGGATTAACAGAAAACATAAGCGAGCGGTTAAAGTTAACAGACCATCCCAAATTTAGCAATGACTCAAATGCATAACCGAACGAACCACAATGAACTGTACTGAAAATACCACGGTCTTCGTCGAATGCATTATAAAGGGGACGTATTAAAACTTCAAATTACATATCGTTATCAATATCGACGTGATAGATAATTTGTTTCGATTTAGTAATGACGCTGGTATGGCGTAGCCTAGCAACATGGAACAAACATGTCCTATTTACGTCCTTTGAACGTCTAACTTAAAGGTTTTTACTAAAATACCTTTTTCATTTGACCTCTGTCTAAAGGAAAATTATTGGGACTTATCTCAATATAACGATACACATGAGGTTAAGTAATCGTTTCATTATGCAGATAATTAAATATAACTATTGCATTAAACAGGATGTTGCATTACCTATTCGATGTAATGTTTCTATTGTTCAGAACTGCTATTGGTGATAATAAATGTATTACAAAAAAAAAACGTTAGCCATGTCATCCAATCAGTCACGTTTTGACATCACTCATATTTATTCCGCCGGTGCTGACCACTGAGTTTAAATGACTTGCAATTAGTCGTAGATTATTATTGTATCTATGAATAACGATACTTTGCTTTTTCACATTAGTTCACGTTTAATTATGTATTATAGTCACTGAATGTTATACACAGCCATATATATAAATACTTGGTTATTTGTATGCTCTTGCATATTTTATTTGAGCAATTATTCGGTCAGTACTTTTACGTTCTCTATTTCTTACAATTCATTTAAACTTACTATCTTAGGAAAGATATGTTATAGATATATTGTATATGTAATTTAATTTTTTATAAAAAAATGTAAACTGGCTGCATACACGTTTAATAATTCTTCAATTAATATATGTTTCTTAACAGCTTTTAACGAATACCCTGGTGTATATATCTTTGAAGTTGAAGTTGAAGAATGTGAATTCATGGTTATGAATTTATATATTTATATAATTACCATCCTTCTGATAAACATTTTATTGTCGAAAAAGAGTTTTAAAAATCGTGCGGTAATTAGCGGAAATATTGCATCGCATAAATAAAGACAAATCAGACAAATTGGGAACTTCTTCACGAAGACGGCAATAATAATATCCGTGACGTATTTTTCATACATTAAATGTTTACAGTACCAAGGATTTCATTATCATCTCGGGTAAGTGTATTTCACTCTTTTTTTCTACGATAATTTTACGGCAGAAAAACATTAACGATCATTGAGGTGCAACAAATGACCTGTATTGCATATAAGGACAAAAGTAGCGTAAACCTTCGCCGAGGTAATAAAGAATCAGCAACAAGGGCGCCACAAGGCGACCGTGACATATCAGCAAAAAATAAGTCTCACACACTCGTTCACTTTAATTACATGTGTCTTAAGACGGCATAAATCAATGCGTCAAGAGAATCAAGACGCTTAATTTATTATGCGATCTGTAAGCGTTTGTGGAAATGTGTATTGAATAAATACACTTGCATGTGCTTTAATAAAGCATCTGTTCAATACAGCTTGACTCATTGCGCTGAGCACAACGGATGACGGGGTCGAAGAGGTTTCTCTATATTGGGAGGATTACTCAACACCGCCACATTGGAAATATATGCACACACAATAACCAGTAATTTGATGAGTAAGAAAACTCAGCCAAATACAAATCACAAGATGAGATACTTTTAGATTTTTCTTATCCATTTAAAGTCGTTATATATACACATTTATTAATTGAATATAGTGTTTTTATGAGTGGAAACCGTCACACCTTCCTATAGCAACACAGTACTACACAGAGCGTGCTTGGCTCTGTGCTGCGCTCGTCACCCCGAGATATAAGATGATCTATCATCTATTTGCTCTTCAAACGGCCTGTACGGCGAAACACAGTAGTGCTAAAACACTACTGCTTGGCGGCAGAATATCCTGTAATGCAGTGACATACCGCCCCAGTCGGACTCTACAAGAGTCCAACCACATAACAAAAGTTATATAAATACTAACAATGTGTGATGATTCGTTTAGTTGTTCTTTTTGTTTTTGTATACACGGTTCTTCTTTACCTAAATGCAGCAAGAGAGCAAGGTATGGACAAGATTTTTGCATATATAAATTCTATAATCCCGAAATTTTGCATGGTTCCCGTTGAATAGATCGAAAGTACAGCTGTGTGATCAAATGACCTACACTGATGATTAATAAGGGAAACGCACTCGTGCAAAATGGTACTTTACGTAATATATATTTCAATGAAACACATAGGTATGTTGATAATATTTTAATACTTGGGTATTATAGATAAGTTCTTTTCACATGTAGAACAGCGGCGTATTGCCAAATAAATTGGAAAAATTTAACAAAACACTCGCTATCACTAATCCATTGCAGTTTGGTGATAAGATAAAAGGATGTTTCAAAGGTAATATATGCGACTCCGTTCTTTATAATAACATTCATAGACGTAAAAAAATTAAATATGACTGAGTTTTTAATGTTTAGTTTTTTTTAAAATTAATAACCCTCAAGTTAATGTTACTCCGATCCTTAAAAATACTTTTTTTTATAAGGATGATTTTACAAAACATTTTTATAACATACCAAAATGTCTAACAAATGTAAAAAAGTCAATGTAAGATACCAATGTGAAACAATTTAAACTTTTAATATACATATGTATAAATTAATAACGTAAGTGATTTATTATAAATTATTATTACCATTTACTTCTATTGAAGTAATTAGCCTTTTAATAGAATTGATAATTTATCATTAATGCTAACTTAACTCATAAATTTCAGAAACCATTACAACAAAATTTGGCAAAGAAAACTTATTTTTTTACTTCATTTAATAATACATAACCCCCTATAGAAAGGTTGATAACAACAATTCTGAAGTAAGTTAAGTAATATATAAACTACAATTTCATTCCAAACGTTTTTATACTTACTATCAATAGTAATACGTATGAATCATTATAAAGACAACAACGTTATATTATTAAAAATCCATACATCTCTAATGCATTCCAGATAATTTGAATATGAAATATTGAACTTTGACCTTGCTAGCGAAACAGAATGTAAAAATTTTAAACGATTGTTTTTTTTTTGCAGTAGCTATGATGTGATCAAGGTGATCTGCCTGTATACACTTCAAGTACGAAATAATCAAGCACAGGAAGCAATTTGGCATTATGGCATCACCACCGCCGCAATATTTAATATCCATTCACTTTGGCGTGGGCTTTTATATGCGATTTCTGCTCTGGCCTAATTTAGTCTCTTACGAACTCCCACTTAACATTACACAGATACAAGTAAGTACGATAAACGCAATCGGATTGAAATTGAGCCAGTTCACGACTTTCATTTATATATTATCTAAATAAATAACCGAGGGACCAATCTGGGGAGGTACCACAGTATTGCAAATTATTCAACCGCCAAACAGTACTGCGTAAACACAGCAGTGTTCCTGTTTGAAGGACAAGGATGCTGGCGTATTTACTGAGCATGGAGATAGAATATCTTAAATCTCTGGGTGAAGAGCGCAACGCTGGGCCAAGAAGGTTCTGTGTGGTACTGTGTAGTCATGGGCAGGCGTGACACTTACTATCAGGCACACAACTAGCTCGTCTCGTCACTTTATCGTATAAAAAAAAACTAGACAGCTTGTACTATGGTTACCAGAAAACTGATATATATACATATTATAATAGATAGATAGTTAGCACCTAGACACCGAACAATTATCTCTGCTCAGCGCATAAATATTTTGTCCTG
>DWGO01000380.1:0-12673 GCA_018247635.1 Eurytides dolicaon deicoon
GTAAACTACGAGATAAAATAAGGCTACCAGATTTTAAAATTAATCTTTTCAGTTTTCCGGGCTTGTTTGGCTCGGCTGTTAATCAAATCTAGTTCAAACACAGATATCAATGACAACTGTGACCCAAATTCGTTTCAAAGTCTTAAAAAGTCTTTGTTTTTCAGATATATCTCGCCGATAAAGCAAACTATTTTACAGATGTCAATCCCAGATAGTGGGAGACGCATGCCAACGGGAGTCATATAATCAGTTAGTTTTAACATCTCAAATGGTGATAAGAGCATACGTTAACTATATCAAGGAAATGTTTTGCATATGCTCATGAGAGCAGGAGGAAAAAAGATTTATTTACATAGAACACACTGAGAGAACTAAAAGAGAAGAAAAACCAGATAAAAAAATCACCTAAAAATTCTTAAAACCATAAATACTGAAAACGTCGAATAGTGTTGAAGAAATGCCTCCTAATTTGGACGATGTTCTCGTAAATGAGATTGGCCAGTTTGGTAGATATCAAATTAGAAACATTTTACTTGTTTCCATTCCAATGATAATGTCCGGTTTCGCGAACGAATATATATTTTCTGCGGCAGCTATACCACATAGGTAAGCAATTTCTTTTTACAAGGTAATGTGACAAAACGAGCAAGTCGTGCGCCTGGTGACGAGTGGAAGGCCAGCTAACAACATACAGTGCTACACAGAACGAGCTAGGCTCTGCGCTGATGTTCTATACCTATGCCCAGTAATTACGCTGACATCATTACCCTTTAAACCGAAACTCAGCAGTGCTTATGCACTACTGCTTGGCGGTTGAATTACTGGCAATGCCCATTGCACACCGTCCAAGACGGACTCTGCAAAAGTCCTACCACTTTAAAAATTATATTATTCAATAATTTTATAATTATACAGATAAGACGCATAATTTTATAAAAATATTTTAATGCCGCCAGATGTCAAATTCCTGAATGCGGAGAGTTTGGTAAAAGCGTTCAATTCGAGCAAGAATGGATTTTAAATGCTATTCCAGAAACAAATTCTGGATTTTCGAGCTGTCAACGTTATGCGCCGACCGGAATTAATGGTTCCTTGGATTATTGTCCGGCTGAAATATTTAATAAGGACAATAGTATTGGATGTGAAGGCTATGTTTATGGCAAGAATAATACCGTAGTTTACGAAGTAAGTGACCATATAATCATAAATGTCGAAAGAGCTGTTTTACTTTAAACACTCTAAACTGAACCTGATTGAGTATAATACAAATTGTTCCATTTTAATATGTATCACGATTTGAATGAATAATGTTTAGTTATTGATAGATCATGATATCTTTGTGTGTGAACGCTTACTTTTAATTTAAAATACTCGAGCAATCTGTATCAATCAGGTGTAAATTGAAAAGAATGGCCTAAATGTTATAGTCTATGCGTAACTTAGTTCGGGTCCCGGTGCTGGTACCGATGATTTTATTAATACTTGTTTTGTGGCTGTCTGTGTCCTAAATCTTAAAGCTTGTACCAGTGAAATAGTTTCATAAAGTAGGGAAAATAAAGGCGAAATTTTACTTTGATATCAGTTGACTTTATTTCGCATTTTAATCGATGTTAATTGTTTTAATAATGGCTGTTATTGATACCTTGTAATTATTTCTTTCAGTTTGATCTGGGCTGTCAGGAATGGATGCGCGCACTTGCCGGAACCCTAAATAGCATTGGTACACTATTGGTACTACCAATAACAGGCTACTTCTCCGATCGCTACGGACGTCGTTTTGCGCTCGTCGTCAGTATATTTAACTTCGCCCTTTTCGGCACCATCAAAGCGTTCTCCACCAGTTATCCAATGTACTTAGCTCTGCAGATTTTGCAAACTACCTTAGGCGCTGGCTTGTACAGCTCCTCATATATTTTTGGTATGTGTTTTGTTTTTATTTAGGCATTTATTAAGAGGTAAAGTGAGGAGACGAGCACGACGTGCGCCTGATGGTATGCATCGCGCCTGCCCGTAACAGCACAGTACCATACAGATCACGCTTAGCCTTGTGCTGCGCTCGTCACCTAGAGATATAAAATGGTCTTACTTTTTGCCCAGTAATTACGCTGGCATCATTGCCCTTCAAATCGGAACACAGTAGCGCTTATACACTACAGCTTGGCGGCAGAATTACTAGCAATGTAGTGGTACCGCCCCATTGCGTATCAAAAATATGTAACTTATTTTTTTTTTGCTTTATTATTAAGAAAACTGTTTATATATAATCAGCGAGGTAATTTACAACGTTGATAGATTTTTCAGATTAATCCCGATCATTCTTTAAAATTTTGTTAAATTTATAATATTGCAATGTCCAGAATGTTATTAATTATAGTTGTTCGGATTGGCAGTGCAATATTCGTGCGGTGTTAACGTGCGGTTTTAAAAACAACAGTACCTAGGTTCAAAAGCTGCGGGGGACAATAATAATAAGAATAGTCTTTATTTACTTAGGAAAGTTATGGATTACATAATTTAGTGGTACAATAACCTGTTTTATAGTCGGGTAAAAGGTGGGGATGAGACAAAATACGTCTAATGGACATGTAAAATTTATAATTCACCCTAGACGATATTATTATTACTTTATTGATATACAGTACATTAACAGTTTCACAGAATGTTAACGTAAGTCTGTTTTTTACATATAAGTAAACGACGAAAGCTAATAAATTAAAATGATGATTTTAGCCGCAGAACTGGTCGGACCCAAATATCGAGTGATAACCGGCGCCATATGTCCATCCATGTTTGCCACGGGATTAATGGTATTAGGAGGCGTTGCGTGGATAATACAACCCTGGAGATATATGATATTGGCTTTACATATCCCCGTTTTTCTCGTCATATCTTATTACTGGTTCCTTGGCGAGAGTGTTCGCTGGCTTCTATCAAAGCAAAAGTATACCGAAGCGAAATCTGCTCTACAAAAGGTAGCAAAAGTGAACAGAACTACGATAAGCGAAAAATCACTAGAGGCCTTAGTAAATCCTCAAACACAGGCATCAGGTCCTCCGGCAGTAAGTGTTTTGTATTCTTATAATTGTATAATTATTTGAAGTTCACTTTTAGGTGTTCTTAATTAATCTCATTATTGACCGAGAGCTTTTTTTTAGCTTTCTATATCTCACATATTTATTTAATTTCAATTGCTTTTGTACGAAACCTCAGATATCTCAAACCAAATTTCTATTTACTGCGATGTTTACTTAAATCATTTCCGAATTTTACTTAATATACAATTCAACGTTTTTAGGAACGTGCTGGCTTAGTCTCATCTATTCTCAGTTCCCGTGTTCTTTTGCGTCGTGTATGCACCACCCCATTTTGGTGGGTTGCTGCCACTTTTGTTTACTATGGTCTCTCCATCAACTCCACTGGGTTATCCAGCGCCATGCATCTGAACTACATCCTCACCTGCGGTATCGAAATCCCGGGCTACTTAGCCGCCACGCTGGTCCTCGACCGAATTGGCAGAAAGCTGACTTTGTCCGGGGGTTACTTTTTGAGTGTTATTTGCAACTTGACATTCGCCTTCTTGCCCAAAGGTTAGTACCGGAATTTTCTTCTGGTATCTTAAGATGTTTTTTTTCTGAAACATAAAAACGATGGTTATATTTTATTTAAAATTAAATTTTGAATTTAAATAGATCACTATACCAATATTGTAGTATTGACTGTAACCTCTATTAATATATATTATAAAGTAGTATTTTTCAAAATAACGATTTTCTTGATCTAATTGATTATACGAGTATCTTGAAATTGTCTGAATTTTGTTAATAATTTACGACCTTGTGTTCATGTTCATTGGATGTTGTTTTCAGATCTCAATGTTTTGCGGCTAGTGTTATATCTCCTAGGCAAGTTTGGCATTTCAGTGGTGATGACGTCAATGTACCTTTTCACATCCGAGCTGTACCCTACTGAATACCGTCACAGCTTACTAGCTTTCTCCTCCATGGTCGGTAGAATTGGTTCCGTGTGCGCACCTCTGACTCCGGCTTTAGTAAGTATTCTATGATATTATATTCATTGAGAAATTATATGATGAGACCAGCGACTCGTTTGACTGATGGTAAGCGACAGCTTGCTTATAACAAAAGAAGTGTCACTCAGTAGTTGGATTCTATAGTACGAAACCCCGTTTGGATCGTAGCTGCATCCAGAAATATGTGATGGTATATCTCTGTGTATTTACGCAAGTAACTTTGGTTTATTCCGAAAGAAAGTGAATCTTATACATCATTACTTGGCTGCAGAATACAGGCAATATAGGCATTACCATTGTACTACCCCAGGTGAACTTCACAAAAGAGGTTTATTACTTACAAAGTATATCAAATCAAATCAAAATATCTTTATTCAAATAAGCCTGGCCTATGTAGGCACTTTCGAATCGTCATTTCATAATAATTTTTAGTAACGAAGATATTTTTTTGCCTCCTCTCAAATAATTGCCTGTCTCTTGTATAATAAATATAAGTTATATTAAATAAGGTTTTAAGACAATTTCAATAAGAATATCAAGGACTCATTTAGTCGATAGAGCGATAAAATCAAAGATACGGCATACTCATTTGTAAATTTCATTTAAATAGTTTTCCTGATCCCGATAAAAAGCCAAACACAGTATTTCTATAATTTCTGTTCAGTTGTCCCTTGGTGAAGTAAAAAATTATTTTAAGGCACTTAAAATAAATTCCAATTTATTGTCATATATAATAAGAAATTAGACTAATTAAGTCGTTACGTTTTCAGATGGTGTACTGGGATGGTATACCCTCTGTGTTGTTCGCCGGAATGGCACTACTGGCTGGAATTTTAGTCCTCACCCAGCCAGAGACCCTCGGAACTAAATTACCCGATACCTTGGCTGAGGCAGAAGCACTAGGAAAGACGAACGCCAAAAAATAGTATATGTGATAAAAATGTTTGAAAAGTACTTCAAATCATGTGACATTTTTATCGATGTCCTAGTGGTTATCAAATAGTGATAGTGTTCTTTATCAGTAAATGGAGATGGAAAGATCTGCATGGTATAAAGATTGTGTGTAATGTGAATTATTTTATGTTGAATATTTCTACTTAATAATAAACTTATATATTTAAGTTCTTAGAATATTACTGAGCCTTCGTTTCGATTACAATCGTTGGTAATAAATATGGTTTTTGTGATGTAAACTAAACTTTGAGGCACGTTGAATTTCGTAAGATATCTAACAGTGCAGCGATGTAAATGCAAAAAGCTATGGTGTTTATTCTGCCTTGCTCTGATTTAGTTTTGAACGGCGGTGTTTTTATTTGATCTGTAATTCTAGGATGGTTTGTGGATTTTTATTATACATATGTATATGTGTATACCCAGTCCCACGAAATATTTACTTGTTGTAGACTTGGGCGTTACTAGTTTATTTCCATTTCTGGTATTTATCGTGTGCCTGTTACTGATTTTTTAATAATTATTTAAATTTTGACGTACATACGTAATATACCGTACATACGGTATATTAGAAAATAGCAATCCATAAGAATGAATGCTATAAAAATAACTTAAATATACAAGTTGGGCAGTATTTATATCTGTTAAGTTTTTATCTTTTCTAATTGCATAGGCCGCCGAATTTACTTACGAGTGACGATAGATGACGGTTACATTAAATTTGGAGTCTAATTTCATGCCTCGGATTTTTGCAGATTCAGTCAATTCCAAAACTTCATTATAAATAAAAGGTAGAATATCTGTTTTGCCACATTAGGTAAAGTAAACTCTACGCATTTAGTCTTTTTAGCATTTAGCACTAGCTTGCTTACTTCAAACCATAATAACTGACAATGTACTGTTTACTTAGTCATAATTTGTGTTTTTACGGTCACCTTTAAAAAACTAGCGAGTTATCAACAGCACAGATTACAATATCACACAGTTTATGGACATATGAGGGCAAATAATTTATATGTAATAAGAACAAAAAAGGACCAAGAATAGATCCTTGTGGAACACCCATCTTTAAAGGAGATCCAGAGGATTTTAAATTACTAATTTCAACCCTCTGGATTCTACTGATACGAAATAAATTCATCCGTCTGGCAACCGGTACCCTTTATTATACTGCCATGCTGATATGCATCGAGTACAGACAAAAAAAAATTAAAATCCCCCACTGTCAAATTTCAAAGATTTTTATTATGGAGTAGGAGACATTCGAGTAAGCGGCTGTTGTTCTTACATACAATATTCCTTAATAATCAAAAGTATATACACACATATATTTATATAAAACTGATAGATAGAACTGGCTACTGCCATTTCAAATTCGACGAAGAATAAGTTGCACTACAGCTAATCCATCCAAATGGTCGCATTAGTCTTCGCGATCCTGCAGGGCGTACTTTCTTACATGGTTCGCTATTATCTCTTCGACATCCGGAGCACGTTCACCATGTGCACACATTATATCAAGATTAGTGCTTAGGTCCGCTATCCACTGCGACGATAGTCTCCATACCTATATCAAACATTACATGAAAGCTTTTTTAAAGCACTATCCTTCTGTACTGCCAATTTATGTAAAAAGGTAACGATTGGGTTAAAGTTATATCTGATGTTTAATAATAAATGCCATCCACGGGAACCAACAAATCCTAAGATATAAAAACTGCTGTGACAATCTTGAGCCTCGTTAATATCTTCTATTTCTGCGAATAATTGACATTATAAAACAAAACTATTTACGGATTTTATCGCGTTAATTCTTAATTTAACTTCCCGACGTTTAAAACACTTCAGCGTTCATGGTCAGGTTAGGGTTAGTCCGTCCCGTGACCATGAACGCTGCAAAGTGTTTGAAACTTCGAGAAGTTAAATTTAAAATAAACGCGATAAAATCCCTAAATAGTCTTATTTTATAAACCCGTTGATAACGTTTACTTAACAATATGCGAAAATACAGTTTCTTTTACTCAATGTCACAATAAAGAGATACTTTGCCCATGAGATTTCGAGTCTACCTTAGTGTACCCATCTTTTTGTAATCTACTTGAATACAAGTCTCTAATATTATATCTATATTAAAAATCATACTAACGCTTTTCTCAGTTTCTTTGTGAAACGAGGACTAATCAAGAAACAGACATCTGGATTATTATTTATAATGTTATTGCAATCATTATCGAAAACGTTTTTTATTTCTATATATGACTGTAAGAACTCTTTTACAAAGACTGCCTTGAGACCACCACAAGTTTTTTAAGTAACTTTACTATGTTACAGTATGACACATCATTGTTGCACATAGTTACTGGGCGTAGACATTTTTAACATACTGTGTGGCTGATGTTGTTCGAAGTGGTAGGACTCTTGCAGAGTCCAACTGGGGCGGTGCCAATGTATTGCCAGATATTCTGCCGTTTAACAGTAGTGTGTAAGCACTACTGTATTCCGGTTTGAAGGGCAATGATGCCAGTGAAATCACAGGGCAAAGAGATAGACTATCTTATGTCTCTGGGTGACAAACACAGCACAGAGCCAAGCACGCTTTGTGTGGTACTGTGTTGGTTTGGACAGGCATGACGCTTAACACAGCGTGTCGTTAATTATCAGGTGCACGACTATTTATTTTCTATTTATTTTTATCAAAAAAATATATAATAGTGACGCATATTTCCATCAGTATAGTGGATAGTTGGGCTTATTTCCCATTTTTGTATTCCTTTCTTTTCTTCGGACGGTAAAGGAATATTTAGCCAGCCATGTACATAGCTTTTTCGTTTTATAAAGTAGCTGCAGTCTGAATATACTTTGATGATATGCAGCATATGCTATATGCAACATGCATGAAGTATAATACACCAGTATTAACACATTCATATCACGTTGGTTCGGTCCCGATTGTTAGAGACATTTCATTTATTACTTTGATAGCTCCTTTTTATACGAGATAAAGTGACGAGACGAGCAAGTCGTGTCTGATGGTAAGCATCACGCCTGCACATAACAACACATTACCACGCACGGCATGCTTGTCTCTGTGCTGGTCACCCAGAGATATTAAATGGTCTATCTCTTTGCCCTGTAATTTCACTGACATCATTGCGATTCAAATCGGAACACAGTAGCGCTTACACACTACTGATTGGCGGCGGAATATCTGTCAAAGCAATGGTATCGCTTACAAACTTTGATAGTCAGCTGGATTTCTGAAAAAAAAGGATAGGCAGTATATTTGTAAGCAAATAACTGAAAAGTGACATATGTAAAATATTTGTTTTAATAACTGATTTCTTTTCATTATTAAATTTAAGCTTAGTATCCTATTTTACTATTACTGTGATGTTAACGTTAGTTATACTACATTGGCTTCATTTGTACAGATTTTGGTACCATTTTTACGTTTAAAACACAGTCATGTTTTATTTACATCCAACCATGGATTTGTACTGACGAGACACTCACAAAATACATGTTTTATGTTTAAATCTCTATTTCACGATAGCTATTTTGGCCTGAAAGAATTCCCCTCCTAAATGTTACATAAATATATTTTATTCTTTTCATCCGAAATGTTTTTAAACTCTTTCTTATTAAATGTTTTAGTTGAAACCCACAATAGTAAGAGGCTTTTCATAAATGACATATTATGTATTGGCGTATTATTTAACATATAATCTGTACAGACAGAGATATTAATGTCTTAGATTTTACTATACTTTTACCGCACCAGATCATCAGGTTCTTCGGTTATAAGTGCTTTATATGAAACACTCACGCCTCAAACAGAAAAAGTTTTTATTAAACGCCAAAAAGACGAGATACTAATTAATAACAATAAAATTAATATGCCAATAGTAAGTAAAAAAATAAGTAACAGCCTGTATATTTTTTACATCCCACTGTTGGGCATAGGCCTCCTTTGTACAGAGGGTATAAGGCCACTGACCGCCACGCTGCCCCACTTGCGTGTTGGCGGACTTCACATATCTTAACAATTTTTTTATTATTTCTTAAAATATGCAGGTTTCCTCGCGATGTTTTCCTTAACCGTTGGCGAATCAGCACATAAAATTGTTAATTACAAATTAACAAATTCTTTTGGATTTGAACTCAGTTGCTCGAGTATATGGAATTAAAAGCGAGCGTCCCGACACTGAGATACCACGGCTCAATAAGCCAATAATACAGATATAAATATCACATAATAACTGCAACCTATTTTCCATCTACTTCTAAAATAACTTTGCTGTATAATAAAGTATGAATATCTTAAATTCAAAATTCTGAGTATAATAAACTATCATAATCTTGGCGTAACTTATTGAAATTATAGTCATGGTGAAATTCCCAAGCCATAGACAAGTATGCCAAACGAAAATAAGCAAAGACAATGGAGATAAAAAGAAAATATTGCGTTCGAGGATTCAGTTAAACGTTCCTTCAGTCTGACGTCATTCCACGATGCCAACGGATCCATAAATTACTAATTCGTGCGCCGAGCAATAAAATTCGCTCGGCAGAGGGCGACACTGTCCGCACACGCCTGATATCTTCAATTGGATGATCACAGTATGATGTCAAAGACATGATGGTTTCGGTGCTCCGTGTGGAACAATCTAACCTTCGTGGATATAAAAGAATTAAGTTGCGGGTTAATAAGTTTTTTTTTTACGAGAATAAGTGACGAGATGAACAAGTCGTGCGCCTGGTGATAAGCGTCACGCCTGCCCATAACAACACAGTACCACACGGAGCGTGCTTGGCTCTGTGCTGCGCTCGTCACCTAAATATATAAGATGGTCTATGTCTTTGCCCAGTAATTACACTGGCATCATTGCCCTTCAAATCGGAACACAGTAGTGCTTACACATTACTGCTTGGCGGCAGAATATCTGGTGATCCAGTGGTACCACTTCATAAAAGTGCATAGAAAACATTTCAATCATAGTTTATTATTTTATAGTCATTATAAGTTATTATTATTATCATTATTTTTTATATAAAAAGAAATTGTAAATTTAATCAAAGTGGTAGGACTCTTTTGCAGAGTCCGTCTGAGGAGGTACCACTGCAATGCCAGTTATTCAAACGCCAAACAGTAGTGCGTAAGCACTGCTGTGTTCCGGTTTGAAGGGCAATGATGCCAGCATAATTTCTGGGCATAGAGATAGAACATCTTAAATCTCTGGGTGACGAGCGCAACGCAGGGCCTAGCAAGTTCTGTGTGGTATTGTGTTATGGGCTGGCGTGTCGCTTACCATCAGGCGCACGACTTGCTCGTCCCGTAACTTTATCTAACAAAAAAAACCTTCGTTTAATATAGACTGGGTGTGCTTACCTTGGTCACCATGATGCTCTTAGCGCCCACCATCAGCCCGTGTCTCGAGCATATCGCTTGGGGTGTGATCTCGCCGAGCAGGACGATCGCGAGCGTCGAGAATATCACGGCGAACAGGCCTGACGTCAGATCGTCCAGCAGAATGGTGAAGGTGCTGTTCACAGCAACATTTCCCAGCAGGATGCTGCACAGCAAGTAGTTCCCGTGGTCGCGGACGGGCATGATGGCGCGGGCGTACTTCCTCTCCTGCTCGGTGCCCGTGTTCGAGATGATCTTCAACTCGGTCCGGTCCAGCGACATCAGACCGAGATTGAGACCGGAGAACAGGGCGGAGAACATCAAACAGACCATGATCAGGGTTAGAGTGACCCACAGGGGCAGGAGTTTAGTGTGAGTGCCGAAAGACCGCCAGTGCTCTGAGCCCTGGTGCATGTATTTTTCCTCGTCGTTATTAGGGTCATCCACTCCTGGGGGGAGGGTTTTCGCGCATATGTACAGTTTGGACCCGGTTATGGGAGCTGGGGCGGTTATCTCAAATAGGGCGGTGTTGGATTTCAGACTACCCTCCTTAACCTGAAAGCAAAACGTATAGTGAGATCTATGAAACAAAGAACTAGAGATATGTATCATATCTTTTTTTTACCAGATAAAGTGATGAGGCGAGCAAGTCGTACGCGTGATGGTAAGCGTCACGCCTGCCCATAACACAGTACCACACAGAGCATGCTTGACTCCGTGCTGCGCTCGTCACCCAGAGATATTAGATGGTCTATCTCTTTGCCCTGTAATTTCACTGGCATCCTTGCCCTTCAAATCGAAACAGTAGTGCTTATACACTACTGCTTGGAGGCAAAATATCTGGCAATGCCGTGGTACCGCCCCAATCGGACTATGCAAGAGTGATAGGACACTTTGAAAAAACTGAGGTCTGTGAAACAAAGAACTAAAGATGTGTGGTCGGTTAACAGAAAGGGGGGTAAATTTTCAATTACTAGATTTGACATAGAGTTAATAAATAAAACCGTTTAAAAATGGTAGGATGCTACTACTACATTGGGATTTCATAGTACTGCATAGATCGGACCAAAGATTAATAAATTAAAAAAAAATACGGTAGTCTGGGTAGGTGACGAGCCCAGCCCATTGGTGATGTACTTGCCCAGGCGAACTGCAAACCAGACCTGTCCTACGTTCTATTAATACCAGGCACCACAACTTCTAGCGACTTCAGCTTCTAGGTTGTATCAAGCTGATGAAAAATTATACGACTTGGGGAACTTCAAGAAGAGAGCCTATTCCCACCTTAAAGGCCGACAAAGCATTTGCGGCGGGATTCATTTACCACCAGGTCAATCGTTTGCTCGTTTGTCTCCTCTACCCCATAAAAAAAACGTACCATGTACTCTCCCTTGAGGAGAAACTTGCACGGCTGTCCATACTCCATGGGGTCGTGGGTGAAGGCGATCACTGTTCTGGACGTCAGGCCCTGACCGAAGAGCCTAGATAATAATGGCACTGTTGTTGAAATTACTTAAGCACTTTAAAAATATGCGAGATTAAATCTTATACTTACAAAATTGACGTCTTTAAACCTTAGAAATCACGTAGGATTCAAAGATCGGTGTCTTAGATGGGCCCTGATTAGGCTACATTATTACTAAGTTTTTTTTTTACGAGAATAAGTGACGAGAAGAGCAAGTCGTGCACCTATACCACTCTGCTTGGCTCTATGCTGCGCTCGTCACAGATATTAGATGGTTTATCTCTTTGCCCTGTAATTTCTCAGGCATCACTGCCCTTCAAACCGGAAAACAGTTTACTGCTTGGCGGCAGGATATCTGGCAATGCAGTGGTACTGCCCCAGTAGGACTATGCAAGAGTCCTACTACTAAGAAAAGGTCTCCAGATCTTGTTCTATTGAGCTTTAAATAATGATCTCGAGATTAGCAGCAAATACACAAATAATTTTTTTCAGGGCCACGTCCTCTTGGAGAGTTGAGAAAGGATTGAATTGATGATGATCTTACCAAAAAATCATTAAACAACCCACAACAAGATATTTACATGCGATATTTTATATTTATGTAGTTTTTATATAATTGACGACTTCATCTTTATAAAAAATAGAATTACATAACTTAAACGATATCAACAAACTAAAGGTTTCGATTCCCACCCACGACAAATCTTCGTCGACTTCGACAAAACTATGGATAATCGTTTCAGATCTGGAATTTTAATAAGTGGTAGGACTCTTGCAGAGACCGATTGGGGCCGTACCACTGCATTGCCAGATATTCTGC
>DWGO01000381.1:0-12669 GCA_018247635.1 Eurytides dolicaon deicoon
GTCCTTATCAAGGTATGTTAACCATTAACACAAAATAGCAAAATAAAAACAAAGCAAGCTCCACTATCGAATAATTTATGGAGCTATAGATGCATGTCGAAAATAAAAAGCGAACTAGTTAGTGATCTGCCAACGAATTTTCAAAATATAGAATTTAGTGACGTCGGGCGCCTACTAATGAGCGACATACCCGTAGCAACACAGTACCACTAAGTGCTCTGAACAAACTTAACAATGAACCTTCCACGATAGCCTAGTCGTAGTTAGTACTAATCATACAAAAAAATAAGATCTGTCAATCATGCAGTGTAATAGTAATTTTTAATGGAAAATACACCATTGATATTAAAATTTTACTGATAAAAATATTATATTTCTTTATAAGGCGACGCGACAAGCAAGTCGTGCGTCTGATGGTAAGCAACATGCCTGCCCACACACAGTGCCGCACATACAACAACCTCGCTGCTCTCTTCAGCCAAAGATTTAAGATGTTATATCTGTATGACCAATAATTAGGCTGTCCCGGTACACAATTGTGCTTACATTACTGCTTGGCGGCAGAGTAACCTACAATGCAGTTGTAGACTGGTAGGAGTCCGACTGGGGAGGTATGCAGTGGGCATTGCTAGATATTGTGCCGCCAAGCAGTAATGTGTAAGCACTACTGTGTTCCGATTTGAAGGGCAATGATGCCAGAGCAATTACTGGGCAAAGAGAAAGAGCATCTAATATCTTTGGGTGACGAGCGCAACACAGAGCCAAACGCGCTCTGTGTGTTACTGTGTTGTTATGGGCACACGCTTACCATCAGGCGTATGACCTGTTCGGCTCGTCACATTATCACGTAAAAAAAGACTTCGAAAGAGTTCGTCTGGGGTGGTTTAAAGGGCAATGATGCCAGCGTAATTACTGTACATAGAGATAGAACATCTTAAATCTCTGCGTGACGAGCGTAACGCAGTGCCAAGCGTGTTCTGTGTGGCTCTGTTATTATGCACAATTGTGCCTAACCTAACCTAACCATCAGGCGCATGACTTGCTCGTCTCATCACTTTATATCATAAAAAAACATTATGATTAAAGATCATGTTGATTTCAGGTATGCCAGAGGACAGTGCGGAGGAGGAAGGCGAGCCTGGTGGTTCGTCTTCGGCGGAACTGGCCACCGCCATCAGCGAACACCACGCGGACCTGTTCTCTGAAGTGCATCTGCACGAAATATCCCGTCTCGAGAAGCAACTCGAACAAGCGCACAATGAGAACGTAAGCCAGATACTTGTAACGTTAATGCCAATGCACGGTGTCGAAGAAAACCTTTAAAAATAATTTTAACATTTATTATACGAAGTCAAAACATTAATTGCATAACAATTATTAAACTTAGAAATTAATTTCAAGTAAAAATTTAAAAAGGTGATATACATGATAGATATCTTTGGTAGAAATAGTGTTAGCATGCTCCTAATTAATCGTTACAGTATTATACCTTATTATGCAGCTAGCACGAACATGTGGAAAAAGAAATCTAAACCATTTCATCTCATGCGAAACTCTATATATATAAGAAAAAAACATAAGCAATATCTGTACATACAATACAACCTGTATATACAATACAGTTGTTTTTCGCAGAGCCAGTTGACGACCTCAATGCGAACGGCGCAGGCGACCGCCGAGAGCGAGAGTGCCGCGGCGGCCGTGCTCCGTGCCGGCCTCATACGCGTCGCATCGCGCGTCTCCGCCCTCAACGCGCTGCATGCGGACTGCGCACCTGCGGTAAATCATCCACAAAGTTTACCAACTTAGACAGTCATCAACTTTTTTCTCATAAGCGCTAAGAAAATTTGATTATAGGAGGTTACAAATAACGTCCTGTGGTTTTTGAAATTTACATAGATATTTTTTGTTTCATTCAACCATATAGTTTATAAATGTATAATTTTTGATTTGACAAATTATGTATTCAACATTGACAATACAAATTTAAACATTTAAACACATGAATATTCCCTTTCATCCAATTTATAGCAAGTGTTATAGTGTGTAATTTTAGGCTTTCCGTACTGCTTCTCAATAAAAACTAACTTTGCCAAATTTCCCCCTCCAATAGGCTGAAAAAAAGGGTTGGGGGTATAAAGATTTCTCATCACGTATATAATGTTTAGGAAGAGAAGGAGGAGAAGGTAGAAGGTGGCGTGGCCGCGCGTGCCGCCCGCTGGCTGACGTGGTGGCGCGTGTCGGGCGGGGAGCTGAGCGCGTTGGCGGGCGCCTTGGCCGAGCTCAACGGCGCACCCGCCGCGCCCGGATCGCCCGCAGCATTGCAGCGCCAGGCGCTCGCGCAGCTTAGCGACCGCGTGGCCGAAGCAGAGTTGCGTTGCGCTGCGCTGCAGGCGGACGCCGACCTGCTGCGCACACTCGCCGGCGGTGAGCTCGTAGTTTTTAGTCGCTTGTTACTACTACACTTGTTTAGGTGCTCCGTGTCGTTTGGATCCAGTAAACGAGTACTAAGACGAGCACAATAACAGTGGCGATTGGAAGCGATTAGGGCACATTTTTATATAAAAAACACTAGCACATTTTAATATTTGTTTTTGTGAACGTGTGTACGCATATATTAGACTAGAAAAAGATATATTTTTGCGAGCATTGCCTTACAAAAATTTGGAAATTTTGGAAATTTGTAATGAAATATTATTCGGCTGTACATCTAAAAGTAAGATCTATCCTTTTAATAAGAATTATTGTAAGAATCGAAATACCAGGTAACGAAATTCTTAACTAGAAAGAATCGACAAAACAAGTTCAAGGCAACACTGAAACTCATCAATGGATTTATCAGAATAAAGGGAACAAGGGCTAGAAATGACGATAATGATGATTATAATTATAATAAATCAAATAACTAAAAAATTACGTTTAAGCTATCTAATTTAAGTGAATTGATTAATGATTTGTTGCAGGTGCTGGTCGTGCGTTGGCGAGTGCGGCGCCCGCACTCTCCTCGGCGGCGGAGACGTTGGCACAGTTGTACCACCACGTGTGCGCTGTCAACGGCACGCAGCCCGAGCGGCTGCTGCTTGAGCACGCCGGACACCAAGACGGTGAGTTTCATACTACTTTTTTTTTAAGTGGTAGGACTCTTGTAGAGTTCTACTGGGGCGGTACCAATGCATTGCCAGATATTCTGCCGCTAAGCAGTAGTGTGTAAGCACCACTACTGATTTGATGGACAATGATTTCAGCGTAATAATATAAAAATATTTCAAAAGTTTTTGAAGTCCATCAATCCACATTGGAGTCACACGGAGAGTTATCAGTACTCTAAGTACCTCTGTACAAAGCAGGCTTTCCCATTTTCCCCATTTCTTCATTTTACGTTTGTTTTATTAAAAATCTGAAGCGTTGTGAGTTAAAAGCATACAATGAATGCACACTGTAAGTGGTAGGACTCTTGTAGAGTCCGACTGGAGCGGTATCACTGTAGATATTTTTCCGCCAAGCATTAGTATGTAAGCACTGCTGTGTTCCGGTTTGAAGGTCAATGATGCCCACTTAGATAGATAGATATATTTTTTAATGCAAACCAAAAACAGAATCATACAGACAATGACAACAAATAAGAATGGGCGGTCGGCACGTTCTGTGTGGTACTGTGTTAATATGGGCATGCGTGACAGTTACCATCAGGCGCACTACTTGCTCGTATCGCTACTTTATTTCGTAAAATGTCGTTTCAGGCGGCGGCAACGAAGGCCGCAGCGTGGACGAGGAGGCCCTGGCCTTGGCGGCCGGTGAGCTGGAGGGTCTACGGGCCGCCGGCGGTGTAGCACGCTCCGCCGACACCCTCCTCGATCAGCTGACGCATCTACGCGCCGCACTCGACACGGCCCTCGACTCCCGCCACCGCCACCAGCCTGGTACGTAGCCAATAACTACGAGCTACGAGTGCTACGTTCGAACTTGTTGGCTCTATGAACGAGTTATAAATACATATATACGTCGACGGCAACAAAGAAAAAATGGACATCTACAAAATCACTAGTTTACAGGAGAGCGTTAAAACCGCGTTCGTTACTTTGAAAACATAGGTCTAGTTGTCTTTTATACGCATTCAAAATTCAGTAAAAAATGAGATTTTTATGAAAAAAGAAATATCTCTACGAATGAGTTATAAATATGTGCAACATTCGAACTTGTTTGCTCTATGAACTATTTATAATTATGTTCAACATTCGAACTTATTTGCTGTACGAACGAGTTATAAATATGTGCTATGTTCGTCCCTATGTGTCTAAGTAACGAGTAAACTACGTTGCTGTTCGTTCGTATTATTTACGACTACAAATTGCTGAAGTCTGCTACGTTTTGCACAGATAAAATGCAATCGCAATGTGTTAGGTACTTGGGAAGTGCTTTAGTTACTTACGAATGTCGTAAAACATGGACGATATTTATTCTCACTGTCTTACTGATCGAGCTTGTTCTACTTTGTTTTACTGGGAGCAAAAATAATTTAACAAAATAGTATCTTTCGGACAAACCTATTAAATAACGATCGTTCTTTTGTTGCGACTCGAGTGCGCCTGGGGAAATACCATAGCCATTACTGTGTTGCAATATGAAGGGATATTGTCCTAAATATCCTGTGAAATTACTGTACATAGAAATATATCATCTTATATTTCATTCGCTCATCATGAGCGAAACGCACAATCAAGCACAGTTTTGAACTAACGCAATTCGAAATCATGCGTTGCACTGTACTGTTATTGAATAGTGTGTCACTTTTTCGACTTTCGTTGACCTTTCTTTAAGATTCTTAAAAAAATACTTTTGATAGGTTTGTAAAACTAGCATCGCTATAAATTACTAATGTACCAATATTTCCCAGGCTTCCCACCTAGATCGAGCAATCACAAGTTCCTACCTGACGATTGTGTTAAAAAACGAAAAGAACAATACAATGCAGAACTAAAAAACAATACTATGAGAAAGTTTCTAGAGCTTTTTAAAGAAGCTTCGTTCCAAAAGATTACAAATAATGCCTGCGAGAATTTCGCTGATAATAGTTCAAGGAAAACAGTTAAAGAAATTGCAGAGTATTTCGAAAATATAACCAAAAACAGCACTCAAGTGAAAGGTGCAAATAGTCACAGAAAAAAGAATCTTGTGCCCTCGATCGTTAAGAATAATATCGCATGCCCAAGTGCGCACAGAAACATAACACTAATAACAAAAGAACGTAATCTAAATGATAGTAATTACCATAGCGCGTGGAGAGATGCGATTTTGCAATGCAAAGTTGCACAATTCAAGCGAAATTTGATTGTAGATAAGGAAGAAAATGATAGCGTTTTGAATAAATTAAGAGATTCCGTGAAATCAAGTTTTATAGCATGCATGTTGATGCTACAATACGTTATGTGAGACGTTGGTCGTCGTATACTAAACGTAAGGAATGAATTATTTGATTGTAGCGTATTGTTTGCAGTATTAGTAAATTTTCGATATTCGAAAGTGTACAGTAATATTTAGTTAGGTATTGTACAACGAGTGAGAAATTTCGTAAAATATTTGGCCTACAATCGTAATCTTTTTACTAATCGGCGATATTATAAACTATTGTTAGTTTGTTCTCTATAAATAAAACACGTAAAGTAGCTTAATGGGGAGAGATTAGTATTTCTTGGGCTAGTTTTGTGGTCAAAATAATAAGATTCATAGATACAGAACCCATGCAGTTGTTCAATGAACGGTTTAAGGGTATAAGAGAGGCGGCACCATTTAATTCGTAGAGAAAGGGGCATCGTTCTGTTGTTTGCGACGCACTCTTTCTATCATGCATCCCCATTTACGAAGACTCCATTATTTGTCTTCCTGTTTTACCTATGAAGACACGATGAATGGATGGACAGTTGCCAAGGCGATGGATCTGGTGTCATGCATGTCAAGCCGTGGGTTCGATTCCCACCCGGGCCAGCATTTGTGTGACATGCAGATAATTATTTCGAATCTGGTTGTTTGTCATCTTGAAATCTATCTATGTAAAACGTTCTTATAACACAAGGTCATGCTGTCTTATCCTGGGGATAGAGATTTTAAAAAAAATAACTTAATTTACACTTTGATGTAAAGTTACGAAAAACTTTTAATCCAATATGTGCCATTGGCGATTCTGTATTTTGATTAGCTGAACATTTTAAAAACTCTAAAGAATAAACCTGGGGATTGACAACTGCATAGTCAGTTATTCTACCGCCTATAGCTGTAGTGTATCACCACTGCTGTGGTCTGATCCGAAGTAATTTTTAAGCGTAGAGATACAATATCTTCTCTAAGTGACAAGCGCAGCGCAGAGCCAAGCAGTGTCTTTTTGTCGCACTGTGTTGTTATGGGTAGGTGTGTCGCTTACAATCGCACGACTTGCTCACCTCGTCAACTTATCTCCAAATATCACTTTATCCCTTTGCACAGTGATGGAGGCTGAAGAGAGAGGCGCCGAGCTGGCCGAGCTGCAAGAGCAAGTGATCAAACTAAAGTCGTTGCTGTCTACGAAGAGGGAACAGATTGCCACGCTGCGGACGGTGCTAAAGTCGAACAAGAACACTGCGGAAGTGGCTCTGGCCAACCTAAAGTCAAAGTACGAAACGGAGAAGACGATAGTGACAGAAACCATGCTCAAGCTGAGAAACGAGCTGCGCCTTCTGAAAGAGGACGCGGCCACTTTCTCAAGTAAGTAAAGTGTTAATGCATCAATATATATTAAAACAATAAGACTTACATACATAAAAAAACGCCACATTGAGTGTGTATAAGTGCTGAAATTTAAAATGTGCCATGAAATATATTGATATGTAGATAAAACAAATTAAATTTTATGGACCTGATTTCAGTTAAGTACTGAACAATAGGTGAATCTCACAATCAGCTAATATGTGTAAGCGGTAGGGCTCTTGCAGAGTACCTTTGGGATTGCCACTGCATTGCCAGTTATTCTACCGCTAAGCAGTATTGCTGTGTTCCGATGTAAAGGGCAACGTGGCCGGCATAATTATTGGGCATATGAAATATTGAATCTCTGGGCTACGAGCGCAGCGCAAGTTTTGTGTAGCAGTGTGCCGTTACGTGCAAGCGTGTCGCTTCTCATCAGACTCATGACTTACGCGTCTTATTACTTTATTTATTAAAAAAATGTGTCTAGGATGCTGTCTTCCAGACTTTCGTATTTATATGAATACCCCCAGGCCTCCGCGCCATGTTCGCCGCGCGCTGCGAGGAGTACGTGACCCAAGTGGACGAGTTGACCCAGGCCCTGGCCAGCGCCGAGGACGAGAAGAAGACACTCAACCAACTGCTGCGTCTCGCCGTCCAGCAGAAGCTCACGCTCACGCAACGACTCGAAGAGCTAGAGGTACAAAGAGTGGGAGCTTTTGCAGATAACCCAATGCTGAGTGAATGACGCCAGAAGATAAGGTTCACATGATCGCATGGATCATTCGATCATATGAACCTTTTCTTCTGGCGTCAACGGGTCGGTAAAGCATTCGCAAGTGCCAGGTTGTTGCGATTTGTCCATGGGCGGCGGTTATCGCTTACCATCAGGTTAACCGCTTGCTCGTTTGCCTTCCTATCCCATAAAAAGGCAGGCAGATTGCTCCTCTCTTTAATGACCTAAAAAAAACGGTTGACTGTAATTTGAGGTTAATACAGCGATATGATTTTGCGCAGGTGGATCGCGAGATGCGTACTCGTCGCGTGCCCAAGGCGGCGGGCGCGCCACGGGCTAGGCCGAGGGACTTCTAGCGGCTCGTGTTGGCGCTGAAGGCAGCCGCCGCCGCAGTGCGCGCGCTGCTGCGCCACGCCACGCGCACCCCCTAGGAGCCCTTTACCTCCGCGCCACCAACGAATTTATAGTGTTAAACTTTTTGGCGACTGTGCCGTGCTGCAATTTTCTGTCTGTGCGTGAATCGATTCTCGGAACAATGCAATCTTCACATTGACACTGTTCGTCGGCATACTGAAGCGTTTCAACGCAGTGTTTGTTAACACGAAAATCTTCTAATGAACTAAATGATTATACGTGTACCGGCGTACGGAATTGTCACGAGACACTTTGTTGTACTACCACGATTGTATTCTTTGTTATACACCAACGAAACTGCGACAACTTATTATATTAAAATTTTACGAAGAATCGGACGAAACTGCAAGTTTCAGAACATAACTCACTTTATCGGACTCTTTTAAATGTGGTTCTTAGGTTACTAAATTATTTGTACGTTTTATAAAACTAGTTGTTAATCCTAAGGTGAGCGATTTGAAGGGGGTAGAAAAGGTTAGCGCACCGCAAGCCCGTCCTACCGCTGTGAACCGTCAAACTGTGCGGCGGCGCGCTACTTCCCCTTGACCCCCTTCATGCCGCTGAAATTAATATATATGTATAGGTCGCACAAAACTCGTATGCACTCGAATGAAGATGACTCCCAGAGTTCTTATGCAGGTTCTGTCGAGCTCAAAAATCACTCAAAAGGAAATATGTAACCATCAAAGAAATCTACGCTCACGGAGCCGAATAACAGCATTGCCTTTAACTGTACGCTAGCCTGTAGTTAGAGCGGGACAAACAACCGCTTGCACTATGGCGAGCGAAAGAAAGGACGACATTTACGTCCACTTCGTACAGAGCAACAACTCGGGTGTACTTCAAAGGCGCATGTTGGTTTTGTGCGCGCTATAACGGGGTTAGAAAGCCGTGTTAGCTCAAGAGCCGTCCGTTGGCCTTCGATTTTACGGTGCGCAGCGAAAGGGAGTGCGTATAAGGACCTTTGCGTCTTCTATAAAAATGTGGGGCAAGTAGTCCGTGTTGGACTGCATGATTTATCGAAGACCTCTCGTAGTGGAGGCGCGGAGAGTGTTTAGTCTATTTCACTTTATTTAGGTCGACGGTAAACCGCCCTATTGTAGTCGGTGTTGTATGAGGTTTGACTGATTTTGACGCGAGAATGCCAGCTCCTGCCTAGGCAAGGCTCTGCTATCTTGCGTCGTTGTTGTTGTTCGGTTGTGTCGTTCGATATCCCTTAGTGATTCTTGCCCAACCATCCGAGTTTGATAATTATCTTGCATTCCCATTTGTCTATCGCCCCGTTCTTATATTTTAATATTTACGAATCCCTTCGTACTTATGTCCGATGCACGACACGATGTTGATGCTCTAATGTGTATTTTTGTAAAAGCCGATTGGTGTATTTTATTACGCGAACGCATATAGCGCCGTTTATTCGTTGTTGAGATTATCCGATACCGCGATGCGACAGTGCGTTAGGTTCTATTGTAACACTTACATGTTACGACGATGCCAATGGTTAAAACAGGATAACGAGACCGTGCAACATTATTTTTTAAATTATATACATATTTAATACGCGTTACGTGTTTCGCATATATATGTACATATTATGAAATCCTTTACTCGATACGAATGTTTAGTACGTCCATTAAAAAAAAAGGAAATCTAAAATGTGAAGAAAAAGAAGATAAGAAAACATATTCGTCGATGTCCATCCATTATGTGCGCAAAAAGACTATGTAATCTGTTCTCTAGTTGATATTCTCTAGTTTGTTGAGTTGTTGTGGCCCTCTGCCGAATACTTTCGTCCATCTTGTTCTAGTTATATTCGTAGTGTTTCCGTATTTATGTTTTTCTTTTGTTAAAGTAACGTCGAGGCTGTTGCGACCGACTAAACATAATTATAAGCGTAATCGTTTGTACATTGTTCGTTATTTTCGACGGTGAAATGTTGATGCACATGTAATTTGTTAGTATACATGGTAATAATTGATTTGTCTTCGAATCGACTTATTAGTGTGACACATTATTGTTTTCACAATGGCCCTTGAAAGTTTGTTGTGTTTGGGAAAATGTTTGGCAATATTTTTAAACATTGCAACATTTGTTATAGGTTCCTTTGGAGCGCCATCGGAACCGCATTAGCGCGTGTAACAAGTTAAATGTGTATGCGTTATTAGTGACAGGGCTATTATACGATTATCTGTCTAATATATCAAACACGATGGTCACTTTGCGTGTCTGACACGGTGTTAATATTCGATTGTTTGCTAAATACAACAAACATTGGGCACTGCGTTTATTACAGTGTGCATACGTAGACCTGCTCGGTCGCTTGCAGGCTCGACGCACTCTGCCGTCCTGTGGCGTCGCCACGCGCGTCCACTTCTTGTCCACGTGCCGGTCGAACCTTCCAGCACGTCACAACACCGCCTTTATTGTCCAATCCACGTGAATAACCACGTGACTAGCGCCATCATCACAACGAGACACGCGTCCTAAGTTGCTCAAGCTTTGCTCACGCGGGGTTCGGCCGGCGTTCTATTATTGATAAGAGACAAAATTTACAAGAGATTATTGAAAGTGTTACGAGTGTATTATTATTATTGTCATTATTTACGTTATCGGATGTGATGTTTGCAGCTTCCCGTGATATGATTGCGTGAAACCGGTGGATGACGTAGTCGTTTATCTTTTAGTGTCACACTGGACATAGGCTAGTTCAACCGTTCCATGTAGCGCGGGCACTCGCCCTTCGTAGGTATTTTTACTGGTTTAGGAGTAGACGTAGTTATTACATTAACCTTCAAGTATACTTCGTAGGTGTTTATCTTTAACGCCCTCTAGCGGCGTGTAGTGAAATCATTTGCAATATAGAGTATTCGGATAGCGTAATTCTTTCGCATAGCTAAAAGCGGCGGGCCGGCCCGCTAGGACCATGGGCTTGCATTTATTATTTTTAGATCGTATTGGCTAGTTTTATTCGTAGATCAATTCTTCGTGTACTTAAAACGATGAACTTACCGTATTCATTAGTATTAGAATGTATTATTTTGACCTTACTACCATTATTTTTCATTTCTCTTCTAGCTTAGCAGCAGACATCAATAATGTATAGTTTATGTCTAGTCACCGTTATTTCCTCGTCTTTTGTGCGTGTCTCACGGAACCGTGACACTCGCACTAGGGCTGTCCAAAACTGTGTTTACGTCACGGGTTGTGGGGTAACTACCTTCGCCCCTATATACATTTAGTTTCCGATCGTGGCATCTACGCGTTCGGCGCGTTTATACTTTGTTTATATGTTTACAGTGTTTTTGTATTATTCAATATTTTGACTATTTATTTTTCGGATGTATTGTTAGATTGTTAGATTTGTTAAGGCGCAACTGACTATATGGGCGAATGCGGGGAGGCGTGGCGTCGCCGCATTTTTCCATATTATAATTATATTTTCAGTATTCTTTTTTTTCGATTGGGCGAATCCGCTCGATGTCTGCTGCCACACGCCGGTGGTGGTATTAAGAGCGATTAACCAAATATTTTCTATATATTATTTACATAACACCTTAGATCACTTATTTTGCTTAGGCATAGTTATTTTATGTAATAGAGGAGAATTATGTTTTTTTTTTCATTATTTAAATGTTGGAACATATATAATTGCCCGCTACTTTATTATATCACATGATCAAAACGCTCGACAACTCGAAGCATGATTGTTCCCATTTGTAATTTATGGTTGCATTTGTTCTGTAGCTGAGTAATTCGTCGGTTGTTTCATAGTCTACTTTCATTGCACAGTTTGATGGTTCACTTTGCGGTGATACGACACGTTCCTAGTTTCAGTTACAAGATGGCCACTCGTGCATTTCAATTTTTAGTAGCGCTCAATAGTCACAGGCAACCAGATTACATGTCTTTGCATATTTCAACCCAATCTTAATTGTAACGCATGAGCTTTCGAGAGTATAAATTATAGTCGCCTACATAATATTTAAATATGTCGATATTCAACGACAGATGGAATGAACCAGCCTAGGGAACATATCATGGCTGACAGAAGCGGAATTATTTTCAATGAATTGGGCACGCCGTGTTGTCGCAATGACTGATTTGGATCATGTACCAGAATATTATATGATATATTTAATTGATGTGTTTTATTTACCTGTTTGCACTTAGATAAGATTTCATTGGCGTTATTAAAGTGGTTCTGAGCCTAACAGTATTGTGCGCCGGTTCGAAGGGCATTGTTGCCAGCTGTAATTACCGACGCAGTTGCAAATACTGTGTGGCGGCTCGGTGTTATGAGAAAGTAACTATCAGGCGCGAGACTTGTCTCCTACCCAAATCCTAAGTAACAAATTCTTAGGAGTTTATATTTCCTTTCCCACCGTACTTAGTAAAAAAAAATTGCGTGTTTATTGGGGTCAATAGTCACCGATTAAAAAAGAAAGATGAGACTTGGGACCCTTACAGAAACCATCTGGGGCGGTACTACTCTATTGCCAATAAGTGGTTGAATCCACCGAACAGTAGTGTGTAGGCGCTGCTGTGTTCCGAGTTTATGGGCGATGATGCAGGCGTAATTACTGGGCAGAAAAAGAACAGCTTAAATCTCCAGATGATGAACGCAGCGCAGTGTCCAGCAGATTCTGTTCGATTAGTTTATAAAGAAAAATGTCATGTCCACACTTATTATAAGCTTAATCGTTTCAACCGTATCCAATCTATTTGAAATTATACTTCTTTAGGCACGTTATGAAAAAATGATGAGAGTGAAATTTTAAGATTCGTCACACAAAAGTTACAGTATG
>DWGO01000382.1:0-12666 GCA_018247635.1 Eurytides dolicaon deicoon
ACCTTACACTATTTCTATAAATAGTCTATTCTCTAATTATTGAAACATATTATTATCATAGAACATTCTTTTGGGACTCGAACATATTTGCAATGATATTGACGAAATTTAATTTAACAAATAAGTGTAAATATAATTTGGTTGTTTTGAAAGTTATAATATATTTCTTTTGTACAATAGATACAGCGGTGCGCAACGCCTTTCTCCTCAGAAGGTATAGATAATTACGCTCTGTGAAATCTGTGGCTTCCTCAATCTTCCTAATAAATACATCTTGTATCTAGTGTTTTAACCGCCAAAATTCGCATTCGAAATAGAAACGTTCCACACCGATTTCCCAGCATATGTCATCTGCATGTTGTCTGTATGTTTCTAATAATTGTTCTTCAAAGTGAAATCCATTAAAATCGATAACACTAGCAATTTTTTTCAAATGAATACACATCTAAAATATGTAATGACAGCATTATTTCCCCCTTTATTGGGGATGTTTAGATCCGTTCAATTTTTCATTCCCTAACGATACTATAAAACAAACGTGTATAACATCCATTCGACTTATTTTTGAAAGTAAATAACATCTAATCTAATCAATAAGAAAAAAATTATTGGCAATATTCAGAGAAACTTTACCAAGTTGAAGTTTTCTGAGGGTTGTAGATAAAATATATGGGGTATAAAAGTTTCCTTGCGACGAAATATGTACGTTTATGTATTTGGTGAATGGGTGTCGTATTACTTGTCGTTTTATTTTATATCATATGTATAGCTTCCGCTGGTGGCAATGGAGTGTGCTTGGAGTCTTGTCTCTTCGTGAGTATATAAAACGATTATGGGAATTCATTAATAAAGTATTACCACTATCAAATCAAAATAAAAAGGTTGTGATGTCGCCTTAAAAGTTTTCTAGATCTATAGATAATTAAAGATTGAAATGTAAGATCCTATTCCGATTTTAATTTTCAATTTTTTTTCAGTGAACAAGTACATGCAAGTATCTTGTAAGCATACAAAAATTTTAAGTGTGCTTATTGGTCTGTTTCTCTTTCATGCAAAAGCATGTTAATTTAAGATTAGTCCTAAAAAGACAGTAGCTACTTATATTGCAGAAAGAAAAGCCTATTATAATGTAGTTAAAAAGTAAGTAGATTATCTAGTTAAACTAGAGAGGTATATATAATATAGATAACGCAGACCTGATGGCAAGTGATCACTGTCACCTACAGACATTCATGCTTCACCGATCATGAAGGAGAATTGATTGCGACTCGGCGATCCCCGTGTTATAATTTTCCGAGAATACTTAAAAAATTTCATCCCACATTTCATAATTCTGCGGTAAAAATAAATATTGAACCAAAACGTAGAGAACCGCCACAAGTCCATTTGATTGAAATTGGCTCGTGTTAGAATTAGAAATACTAGCGACTACAATATTACATACAAATTTTAGCTTTTCTTTCTTATCCCCTGTATATCTAAGTGGTAAAACTCTCGCAGAATCCGACTGGGTCGGTACCACTGCATTGCCAATTATTCTGCCGCCAAGTAATAGTATGTAAGTACTACTGAGTAACGATTTGAAGGGCAATGATGCCAGTGGGCAAAGTTACTGGGCAAAGACCATCTTATATCGCAGGGTGACGAGCGCAGCAGAGAGCCAAGCAAGCTCTGTGTGGTACTGTGTTATATGCAGGCGTGAGGCTCACCATCGGGTGCACGACTTGCACTTAATCTCGTAAAAAAAATTAACTGATTATGCCAAATCTTAGACACCACAAACCTTATGGTCATAATATGCTTAGAATAGTGCAGAGAATTTTCTCTTCATATATATAGATTAGAAATATTTAAACCCTTAATCGTGTTTCAGTCTCGCCTCTCAGTCCGCCAATTTTCAAATGGCCCAGCACCCTCGACGCCGCCGCAGCCCAACGTTAGAGCTCCCATCGTCAGTCTCAAACGACCGTCACTTGTTTGATAGTAATAAAAAATAAGTCAATTTATAGATTTTATCACGTATCAAACGCTTTATAAGGCTCATATTCACAGTACGGGCGCTGTGAACTATTTGAAACGCGTAAAATCTGTAAAGTACTTTTTTAATCTGTATTTAATAATGAAAAATGTCGTAACCCAAGTTTTTTTTATGAGTTTAACTACTGTTAATACAAACGAATAAATAATATAATATATTATTTCCATTTTTTTAGTATGCTTTATTATTTCTTGATTTTATTGTATTTGATTACACGTGGCAAAAGAAGAAATCTTTATATATGTTTATATTTGTCTGTCCTTTATATTTGTTTGTCCCACTTTTGTCAAAAGATGTTTGGAATCGGAAATTATTGGAATAAATATATAGATTAATAACAGACTATGCCAAGTTATAAAAACAAATGTCAAGAATGAGAAAACTATATTATTCTCTATTGTCAATATCTATACAATTTAGTTTACCTACCGTTTATATAATTAAGGTTAATTATTGTAAAATTTCGATTTATTGTAATCTAATATTATTTAACCTTGTTTGAAGAATAAAAAGTTTGGATTGCGAATTGTTTCTTTTTTAAATAAATTATATTGGATAGAAGCTAGTCTTTTATTGCACCCTTTGATTGATTGTTAATGTCCGCAATGAGGTAGAATATGTATACGCAATATACTTGTATCTACCCCGATTACTCATAGCTCATTTATCATAGTTGCAGTTTAGCATTCTGTCATCTTTTCACAATTTAGATCAGATCAGTGAACTCTCTATTCATATACTAGGTATAGGCGAACATGATGTCAGTGATTAATCCACCTTCTTGCAACGAAAAGTTCGCTAATAAACCGTCACTTCACGAACCCTGGACTTCTCATTTCGCAGCCCCAACATAGCCCTACACGGACTTACCAACACTTATATCTCGGCACATCGAGATTTATTTTATTTATTTATTTATAGGAAGACCTACAGCAAATTTTACATAATAAATATGAGTAATAAATTAGAAACAGTCAGCCAATAACAGGTCTTCACGAATAGTTGATATCTTACAAAAATATTGTGTGAGCAATAACAAACTTCTTAAAAATATCTTAGTACAAGTTTTACGTATTTTATTTGGTTTGATAAGAATTTACATTATTGAAAAAATTGTGGAAAAATGCCTGTCTTATAGATTTAATTGACGTATTAAAAATATCTAGGTCGTAGTTTTCACAATGTTTATTGAGAAGGAAGCCAGCGCGCCACATAAGAGATTGCTAAATACTAATATGCTTTTTCTTGTGTACACCCACTTTAATGTGTCGCCACTAAGACAATGCAAAAGCCGTATTAATCCTTTAGATTTTAATTAGGGAGTTTAGAATTAACCCTGAAACTTCTCGGGATTACAATACACACTTTTTTGACACACATTGCACACGAGATCCTCGCACTAAAAAGTATTAAAATAAAACCTCAAATAAGAACGATCCAACTTGTCCCCCTAATCCTAGAGCTAGCGGCGTAGGTACCATACACAAAAAATCTTTTCTGCTTTTATCCAATGCTAACGCAGTATACATTTGTTTCGTTTTCAATCAAAAAAGTTTCTAAGCGAGTAAATTGACATTTCAATCTAATGTCAATATATAAATAAAATATTTGTCTCAACAAATATGCCGCGATGAAGTCAAAATGCTTATAAAGCGGGGTAAATTCCAAAAAAAATATTATGATCTGTCAGAATCCATTGTTATAGTCTTATAGATAAAACAGAACAGGTCAATATGTTTGACTCGTATAAGGAATATAGAAAAAGAGCAACGAGTCGCAAGTAAGTTGTAATGCTTAATTTATAATTAAAAGTTTGCAGCTTATGTAATAAAAATATAAGAATGACAGTCAATTAAAACTGGTCACTGGTATAAATAGAAAGTCTAAAAGGACAGTAGAACAGAGAAGTAAATTATATCTCATATATTCAGACAATGTTACTGTACAATGGTTGTGGAATAAGTAATTTTTAATTATGGTACGTGTAGCTAATAAAACCATTCAACCATTTCTATTATGCGGTGTTACTAGCTTTAATAATTCAATATTTAATAAAAGTAAAACCTAATTAGAACCAAACAACACTGCAAGAGAAATTTACTAAGAGCATATTCTAAATTGGTCAGACCAATGTATGAAACAACTTATACGGCTTAGTCGTTTTACATCTCAGTCTGCTTGTGGATGCTGTAAAGTTTAGAATTTGGAAACCCAGCAAAACATTATACAGCCAATTTATTATAAAATTTTTATTTACGACGTTTATCGAAATGAATTCAACGAAACATCGTCATAAACTTTACAATGAAGTTGAAAAACGAAAACACCATAATCCAATCCTTAGTTTTAATTTTTCTCCTCCTCTTTAAGTCCTTAATTTTATATTTTTTTCATTTATTTCATCTCTATGGATTATACTAAGGCTTATTAGTGTCAAGGATGGTTTTGGTAGATCGAAATTTTGAAATTGACTCGTTAACTGTACTAGCATGTCCCATAACTGCTGCCAATGCTATGGTGAAAAATATTTTTGCACAGCTTAAAAAAATATTTTTATAATACCGTAGTATTTCTAACACATCGGCCGAAAAGTGTAGATGTTGTGGGAGCTTTAAAAAATTTGACGTACTCTGCCTTTAAATCCCATCTAGGCAATGGTTTTAGAACATTAAATGGAAACAGAAAAGAATTAAACGATAATGGTCCGATTTTTTTAACACTTTTTTTGAGTTTTTTAAGAGATTTGATAAAAGATTTACGAGATTTGGTGATAGTTGCCTGCGCGATTCAAAAAGAAAACACTCTTTATCAAATGAAGTAATGAGACTAGCAAGTCGTGCGGTTGATGGTAAACCAGAAATCTGCCCACAACAGCACAGTGCCATACAAAACTCCCTTCGCCCTTCTGCACTTTTCAATCAGAAACTCAAGATGTTATATCTCTGTGCTCAGTAATTACGCTGGCAACATTGTCCTTCAAGCCGCAACACAACAGTGTTTAAATATTTGGGTGGTTATGCATTTGTACCATCCCAGTCGGACACTGTAAGTGTTACCACTTAAAAACTTATGCCACGTATAATCGTTTTTTTAAAGTTAGTTTATCACACTGCCATCTTTACCTTCAATAGGTATACGAAGTAAATATTAACTTAAATTGCACAAATTGCTCATTATTAATAATCATGGAATAATTTTATCTTTGTGATATTCGTAATTTTGCAGTGATATGTCGAAGGCTTCCCGCACTAGAATTCGTACGAGCACGCTGCCCCCACCTTCCCCGGTACCAGGGGATAATCAAACATCCTATGTTGCCTATCAAAGAGTCTCCGTCCGCGGGTTGCACACGAGCGGCGTAAGCAACTAAGGCTTATATTCGTTAACAATAAAAAAAATGCCTTCTGCACTGGGGCACAATTTGCCTCTATGAAAGGGGTTTTCAGAAACGTGGAATTATAAGCACAAAGTATACCCGGGCTCGCAACTTGGCAGTTAGTTGTTATATGTTTGTTAGATCGAAATCGAAACAACAACATTTGAACACTACAAAGTTAATTGTTGCCCGATCATGAATAAGAATCCTGTTATTGGTTTGTTATCAGGTCATTTTATGTAGTGATCGTGTAAATACAACGCATTCTTGTAATATTATAAATAAGAAAATCTATTTTTTATTGGCGATTGAATTACTAATAACGCGCACTGCGTTCACCACCCAGTCGGACTCTCCAAAAGAGTACTACCATTTAGTAAGTTATTTCAGTCTACTAAAACTGATTCAAACGTCACTGCTACTTTTCGGCAGTTATGTATAGTATATATAGTAGTAGTAAGGCAGTTATGCAAGTGTAATTACTGGGCAAAGAGATATAACATCATATTGTTTATGGCACTATTATGTGCAGCCACGTCGCTTACCATCAGGCAAATGGTTTGCTCGTCTAGTCACTTTATCTAATAAAGAAAATTGAATAAAGGCTATACACGGTAAAAGAGTTTGTCAGACCAAAATGTGTGGAATGAAGTTGATTGACTCGTATACGGGATATCTATTATATTGTAATATAAAATATTGAAGCATCTTCTTTTTTTAAAGAGAAACTGTCGAGTTTACCGCGGGCTCTTTTCAATAGAGCTGCATTTCGAGCCGGTGGTAGTTTTTGCGGATTGACAACATTGACTGTTTAAATTGACATTTAAAAATCTGTCGATTCGAAAGCGTTTGCAATAGCCTGCCTATTTGAATAAAGTTTTTTTTTATTTGAAATAATTCATATTAATTACTCTTTTAACTGGATATATTAGGCCATAGGAGGATGGTGATATTTTCAAAGAATTGTAATAAATGTGTTGTTATATTTTCAAAGATATTTTAAAATGTCATCGTTGTGTTGAAATAGGTTTTAATAAGTAGGACAAGGATGTGACCCCCACCAGACACGTCTATTCAAATAAGCCTCGTTTTCACTGTGCCTAATTTACCTCAATTTGGACTTCGTTTGCATGAAAACGATTATTATTTACCTCACGATGCTTTTAGAATCACTAAAAACGTCGTAAGAAGCTAACTAGTGTGCTTCCATATTTATTGATGGCGACACAACACGATGTTAATATTAAGCAAATTCTACGTTGTGTTCGCATAATGATTTCTTGTACTTATAAGAATAGTAATCAAAAGTACAATGAAAGTAACTTACGGATATTATCGCGTTTATATTACGAGTTTATATTTCCGACGTTTTAAATACTTTACAGCGTCCATGGTCACAATTTGTTTCATTTTAACAAAACGTAATATTTTTTTGATCTTTTAGGCTTAGCGTTATCTGTAGGGAAATGTTGAGTATAGCGATAGTTGCAATGTACAATACTATGATTATTTATTACTGCTGCGTCACCTATAGTGTTCTCAAATAATAGTGTAACAGCCATTTAATGTAAAATTATGGTGGTATAAGAACTAACAACGTACGGATTTTTAACGATATTTAATGACAAAACAGTTTAGGCGCCTGACGGTTGAACACTTAACTATTTACGCATCACTGTGCCAGTACGCTTAGCTCTGTGTTGCGGTCGTTACAAATAGACTTAGCGTTGTAAATCTGCAACCAGTAATATTTCTGAAAATAATGCTCTGTAATCTGGAAAACAGAAAATAATGCTTAATGTTAGAATACCTCGCAATAATGTAATCCTTTCCCAGTCGGATTCTGCCAAAAAGTCCACATTAAGAGCATTTTGTTAGAAATACCAGAGTTAAAAAAAATTTTTATAATTTGCTTTAACTTTTTTTAATTAAAAAATTGTCGTATTTATTCTAATCCTATTTATAGTTGTACGCGTCATTTTCATGTGAAGAAAGAACTGTCAAGTTTTATGTTCTTTTGGGAATCTTGGCCGGACGTACGCAAATCAATTTAACAAGGTTACACGACAATCGGGTAAAAGGTTTAAGAAAAAAAGCTTAGTGGACGAGCATATAACTTATTTATGTACTTAATATTCTAGTACAACTATTACTGTAATAATAAGAAATTACGGGGCAGAGGGGAAGACTATCTAATATCTGTGGGTGACAAGCACAGCAAATAGCCGAGCACACTCTGTGTGGTACTGTGTTTTTATGGACAGGCGTGACGCTTATCATCAGGCGCACGACTTGCTCGTCTCGTCACTTTATCTCGTAAAAAAAGATTGGAAGGTATTGTTTACGTTCCGGCGCCATTGTCCCTAATTTTAGAGCGATTGCCGGACTAAACCGTTAATGGAGCGTAACAGAGTTACTGACATTAAAGATTTTCACTTTTTCAAGTTTCTTATCAGCTTTTGATACATATAAAGTTTGAGATTATCTCGTTTGCTATTTTTTTTACTGAAATTCATCAACATTAACATATATGGATGACTACACCATGATTCAAATACATATATTATCCAACGCAATGCCAAATTAGTAAGTGTATAAAAACTTTTCAAACTTTCATACAGAATACATTTATAATGGACAAATATAATGATCATAGATTTAACTTTTTTACATGTATAGTAACACAAACAATCCTAATACGAAAAGCACTACAACTGTCATATTTGGTAAGCATTATGAAAATAGATAACATCAGCCTTTCTCCATTAAGAATGACATAGATTGTGTATTGTGCAAAAACAATTCATTAGTCATCAGACAAGAACTGGATGGTTCTGTAAATTTAAGATAATATAATTAAGAATAAAATTTAGGAAAAAGAACTTAAGTCACACAGTTTAATTAAATTTAACCAATGGTTTTAGAATATTAAGCCTAAATATATAATGGTACAATATGCTGGACACATAATATTAAATCCTTCAAATTGTCTTTTTTATAGATTGTTTTGAAATGTAATGTATAAAAATTCTAGTAGAATGTTTGATATTCAAATACAGTAAATATATTCTCTTGTAATTACCCTAAATATCTTTACAGTTACCTACAAATAGGAAGCAATTTATATAAAAATATTTGCCTTAGCTTATGCATGGTAGATTATGTCTTGTCTATTACCTAAGTTATATTCATTAAAATTCAGCTACATATTTAATGCTAAATATTATTTAGCTTTTTATATTTTTATAACTAGAAAATATGTTAAAATATAAAATGTAGATATTTCATTATGATCAAATATCAATTTATTTTAATCATATTTTTTTTGCAAAAGTATACATATATGTTATATAATTTAAAATTAATAATTAAGAGAGCTGAATATTGTAGCTGGCTAAATATTTGATTAGCCATTAAAGAAGAAAGCTGCTGGTGGTTATTTCTTAAATGAAATATGTTTAATATCATTTCAAACAATATAATAAACCCTCAAACATGGTCTGATAGAAAATATCATAGACTCACATGTTACATTGACACAGCTGATTAACACAATGAAAATAAATTCTCACGATGTGGAGAAAAACTACGGGAACAAATCACGGCGAAGATAATGACCGGGTTAATGTACGCGACGTCAATTCTAGCGGAACGTTTTTATCCACGGTGGTTCCTTCTGCCCTCCGACATCCCATCGTTACACTTTAAAACTTACCAGCAGTTCAATTTCTTTATCGCAGTAAGGTCCGATTGCTTCGATCGCGCGATCACCATCTCTTCCGTAAGCCGTGCCATCGTACCGCACTATTCACTATATACACAAAAGGTTATAGTAGTTTAGAGAAAAATCACGATAATATACACTAGGGTTATATTGAAGAGAGGTCGTAACGGATCATCCTGTCGCAGAAAATTTGTCAAGCGACAGCACACCTCGGCCGAAGAGAAAAAACTGAAAACAACAAAATGAACAACGATCAACGCACGAAAGAGAAACAACGATCTGTCACTTTTTAGTACAGGATACTCGCCACTGCAATAAGTTTTTGGGATACAAAAAAATTAAATATCTTTTCTGGTGTTTTATGTTTAAATTTATAAATATAGCCTCTACGTAGTAACAACAATTTAAATTATATTTATTATATATTTAATTAAGATCACGAATTATAGATGTATTTAGAAATTATTTTAAAAAATTATCAGGACACCTTAAAAATCTTAATTAACACACAATTAAAGGTATAAAAAGGTACTTTTAATATATCTTCTCGTTACTTTTCTTCAAAAATTCCTTGAATTTATACAATCCTACAATGTGATTATTATTGAGTATCTGAAGCTAATAGCTGTCATCTTTAAATTGATAACTACACTAGGACATTGACATTGACAGCAAAATTAATTTTGTTATGAGTTTTTCTTCAAACATCTTATTAGAAAGTTTTTTTAGCTCCGGTTAGCTCCGGTGCTTTCTAGATTTTCATTATGGATTCAAATGAAATTTTGGATGATAAGGATAGTGGTCCTGAAGTACAATTGACCTTTCCTAGTTCATTAATGAGTCGAATCGAAGAGTTAATGGGTGGAACAGAACAATTTGATAATGATGAAGTAAGTGGCATTATTTTGGAATATTCGGTCATAATTTTGTGTAATTGTTTAAGCATTTTTTGTAATCAAAACACTGTTATTACACTGTTTACTTTTGTAAGCAAATATAGTTTTATAAACAGACACATTATAATATTTTCTCATTTTAAGCCAAAGACTCTTTACATGCTACCAAACTATCTTTATTTTCAGTTTGATGCTGTTGCATATATAAACAGAGTATTTCCGACAGAGCAATCACTTTCAGGAGTAGAAACTGCAGCTGCTCGTTGCGAGTTTCATCTTGCTTCTGTTCAGCAAGATATACAACGTTTAGTCCGAGAGCAGGCAGCTCAACGAGATGCTGGACAGGAAGCCTTACTTGATGCTCAACGGTGCATCTCAGAATTAGCATTGCAGGTAATAATTAATAAATTATTAACTGCAAAATCATCATCAGCTGTAATAAGATTTCTTCTGCTTTTACAGTTATTGAAGATTCTAATCTTATCTCTTTTGGTTAGATCTTTTTTAGTTCTTTTATTCCTATGTGATGAAAAAACATTTTTGTTGTTTTTATAGTAATTGATAAATTTCTTTCAAGAAATTATTTGACAACAAGATTAGCTTGTTGTGCACTTGATGGTAAGCAATATGCTTGCCTATAATACACAACACATTATGTAAGTAAAAAATATTAAAAAAAACAGCATGTATGTTTAACATAAGAAATATGCATAACTTATTGATGGACATCGCTGTGTTTAACATCATCTAAACAATAACATTATAAGGCCATCAGTGTGTTGGATATGTAAAAAGTTAATAAATTAAAGTGAACAAAAATTCCGTTGAAAATAATTTTTAACTATAAAATAATGGTTTATGAAACGAAAAAGGCAAAACTCGACAGGGCTTTCTCATTTATATAGTTAAGTCTCCATCCAAATACCAGTGATAGTTTATTCAAGTAGCAGCTCAAAAAATAAATTTCAACTTTGTATTAAAATTAAGTCAGACTTATGTAATAATTCAGGTGACAGAGATAAACAAGAAGGCTGAGCGTAGTGAAAGTATGGTTCGTGAGATAACTGCAGAGATCAAGCAGCTGGACTGTGCCAAGTGGAACCTCACAGCAGCCATCACTGCACTCAATCACTTGCATATGCTGGCTGGTGGGGCTGCTACCTTGAGGGGACTGGCGCAGCGGCGTCAGTACAAGGAGCTGGTGCTACCACTACAGGCCATTATGGAGGTAACATAAACATATCCATCACATAAAACTCTTTTCTATGGAGCAGAAGGTAAACAAAGAAATGGTTCAAGTGATTAAATTTTAGTGGAATGGTTTGTGTTTTGAATCTATAAGACTACATAAACCTTTGTCGCTGACCGAACCTATTAATAAGCTGGTTTCCTTCAAATTGAAAGGACTCTAAAACTGCTGGCTCATATAATAAACTTTGTTTTAAAAACCACGAAATTGCTGTATAAAGACTGCAACTGTGACGGGTAACCATTACCTGATGGTAGGCGATCACCTCTATCCTAAATCCTGCAACATCAAGTGACTTGCACATAACAGGTAGGTACAGGCCCTCTACTGTAATTTTTTTATGGAGGTAGAAGGCAATAGAGCAAGTAGCTCACCTGAAGGTAAGCAATCACCTCTGCTTATGGACATTATCAACATTATCAACATCAAAGAACTTGCAAATGCGGTGCCGGCCTTTAAAGCACGAATAGGCTCTCGTCTTGAAGGAGTATGCTTTAATGTAGTTTTTCTTTTAGACCTAAGTTATGAACTTTCATAGTACATAATACAGCACAGCACATAGAGCGCACAAATTGCTCATATAATTACATTTTTAAAGTTGTAAATACGATTTGTCTAAAGGCGTTAAACGCGTAGACCGTCAAACATTATTACTTAAACTACAAAATTAAATTAAAATAAAATCATTAATTAAATAAAATTAAAATCATTGCTTTTGACTTAAAGAGGTCCAGGGGGTTGGTAGGAATAATGTAAAATGATCTGAATTTTCGTAAAAGATGGATGTTTTTACTGATCATATCCATAAGGAGAATCCTAACATGAATAACAGTGACAGATAGCAATAAATACTCTAAATTAAATTAAGCTACACTTAAACTTCATCTATATGCTTGTATAATAAAATTATCAGATCTACCACTTGAGCCTTTAAAAACTATAACTAAAAATATATTATTGTATAATGCTTATTTAAGTGGTAGGACTCTTGCAGAGTCCGACTGGGGTGGGGTGCCACTGCATGGCCAGTTATTCTGCCGTCAAGCAGTAGCAGTAAGCATTATGTGTTCCGGTTTGAAGGGCAATGATGCCAGCGAAATTACATGGCAAAGAGATAGCCCAACTTATTTATTGGGGTAACGAGCGCAGCACAGAGCCAAACACGCTATGTGTGGTACTGTGTTGTTATGGGTAGGTGTGACGCTTAACATTAGGCGCACGACTTGCTCGTCTCGTCACTTAAAAAAAATTAAAACATTTTGATTTTTTAATTTGTTACTAGTTTGTGGTAGATCAAAACATATAACATTGAGTTAATTGACATGTGGAATAAATATTATATTGCATCGTTAGAAAACCTGTATCACAACCTCAATATATTCT
>DWGO01000383.1:0-12657 GCA_018247635.1 Eurytides dolicaon deicoon
CCAGCCTATGCGGCCATGTAAAGCTACATCGGATCGCCGAACCCGTGGAAATGCTAAGTTTCCACGAGCTGGATAGAATTTTACTTAACTCTTATGTGTGATAAGTGATATCATTGTCACAGACAAATATTTATATGTATGGCAAATCGATAGCAATGTAATAGTTAACAATTAATTATTAAATAATTTTTTTTTATAGATATATGTATATTAGTATAATATTAATAGTAAAAGTGTCTCGTATTTTATATTATTTATTATCTGTATAATTATTGGCTAAAACTTTGAAAAATAGAAAATTAGAAGATTATTACGTAAATACGCTTTTCTACATCAATGAATGCCCGCCTAGTATTATGACAGTGTACAATGACAACAAGATTGATTTTTATAGGTATACATGACGGAGTGATTTAAAAAGTATTTACATTTTTTTAGGAGATACAAGTGATGAGACGAGCAAGTCAGCGGTAAGCGATAAGCAAGTGATGGCGAGCGACACGCCTCCATAACAATATACTACCAATACAGCGCTGCTTAGCCCTGCACTGCGCACATAACCCTGAGATTTAATGCCCCATCCATACATTAGGGGACACGAGTACGAGAGTGAAGACGGTGCGCTCGTGTCTCCTCGTGTTCCCTCGCCTCGCCTCGTCGTCGTACCGCTTTGTGTCGGTTTTCGACGCGAGTCAAAGGGCGAGAGTATATGACGGGTGTAGTAGACGTCGCTGACGACTGTATAAATCGAGAATGTGGATGGCTAGCATTCCTGCAGCCTCTACCCACCAAGACTCGTGTCGAGAGGGCCTCGCGAGAGGGAGATGGGGCATAATGTGTTATATCGCAATGCCCAGTAATTACGCTGGAATCACTTCCCTTCAAACCGGAACATACTAGTGCTTTTATACTACTCCTTGGCAGTAGAATAACTGGCAAAGCAGTTGTACCATCCCAGATAGACTCGGCATACGAGTCCTTCTACTCAACACCATATATATTTATACATTAGATATTTTAACTTTATATTTTTTACTAGGTTGTAAGTCTATAAAAAGACAAAGTCTAGCAAAAGTCTTTGCTCATGTTATTTGTGGGCACCTTTAAGTTCAACTTATCATGTTTGTAAATTCTTACCAATAGTAAGCTATTAAGACGATGTGCAAATTATGTTGAATCAGAACACCAAATAAATTTCAAAATGATAATAAAATGACCTATAAGTAAGTGTCTCGCTTGCTCGTAACAAAAGCCCCCTACTTTATTTTAATCTACACCAAATCAAAATCTCATGGCACTGCGTTACGCTTATCGTCCATTGCCCGTCAAACCGGAACACCGTGATAATTACGCATCATTTCTCGATATTAGAATAACGTTTTTTTCTGACTGGCAATACATATATACATACGTACTTAAATTCGAAAATGGAACACTGTAGAATTTTTTTTTAATTTTCGTCGCGCATGCATTCGTTGTATCTATTAATACACATTACAAAAATTGCAGAAGATATTAATAATGTAGTCTAAAATATAGCCTTTAAATTTCGCTTCTTCCGCAAATTAGAAAAGAGAGTGAAATATTGAGATTTTTTTCTTATTTTAAACACCATCACCAAACACAAATGTTATTTAGTTGTAATTTAATCAAGTTTCCGTTTCCGTATCAGCCGAAACGCCTCCGGAAGTCCGCCAAAAGCCGCCGAAGATCGAAGACGCGACAAAGACGTCTGCAGATTGCGATTGCAGGAATACTTGTGAGTTTGACAGGTGATTTGGGTCCACAACTGGCGGCGGCCGGTCGCTTCCGCTAGCGTCTGTGCCACAAACCAAATCGGTCTACCCTGATAAGTATTCGTCGCTCGACATGTCATATTGTTTGAAAATCTATTCGATTTCAGGCGCATGTTATACCTATTTACGAATGTTCAATTTTTTTATTTAATACTATTTCTAGCAAAGGTGTCAGTAAAGTTACAGCTTATATATAAGGTCCCACTGCTGGAAACAGGGCCTTCTCTGTACAGAAGGTAAAAGGATACAGAGCGCCACGCCTGCCCGCCCCACTACGTGTTGGTGAACTTCACATATATAATTATTTTTTTATTGTTTCTTTTAAATGCAGGTTTCCGCAGGAAAACATCGCAATCTTTCACCATTAAGCACGTGGCAAAAAAAGCAGGGCATCTTAAATATGTTTTTTTTTTTTAAGTTTAGTAATTAATGTTTAATTATTTAGCGAAAAGTCAAAAAGTTAATTTGCAATCAATTATTAAACTTGGAAAATAATTTCAAATTAAAATAGTAGTATGTTAATTAAGCCAAATGATAAATAAATATTTCGCATATTTATCTGTTTTGGCAGGAATAACATGAAAATAATTTTGTATTTATTTTATTTTTCATATAAATATTCGGGATATCTTGATCTTTCTCGTATATAGTATTGCTATAGAAATTAAACAGTATTTAGTAAACGTTACTTTGTTATTATTATTTTGAGGATAGTAGGCGAAAGAAGTGGTTAATACGAATTTAGGCTGTATACAATTCACAACATCCATAGAGGTTACTGTAATTTTTGAGATGGTCGAACCTGTTTAACTTACAGTGGACAGAATTCAAAATTATTAGCATTTTCACTTTACTCGGGTATTCTTTGAGACTGGTACTTCCCTGGAATTTAGATTTGAATTGGTTTCCACTATGTTGTATTAGTGTAACGTTGTTATATTTTTCTTTTTTTTGCGTATTTGTGGATAAGAATGCCTTTATTTCAATTTTAGACAACATCACAAACAGTTCTTTCTTCAGATATAGACTTGTTTGCATAGTTAAATTATTTGTATCGATATTTTTATGAGTTCTAATAATATTATCTAAGTATTAGTAAATACTAGCCTATATATGTGTCACTGCTGGCCACAAGCCTCCTCCAGAAACGGCACAAGGGTTACAGATCGTCACGCTGATCATTGCGGGTTGACGGACTTCACATATGTGTATATATTAATTATCTTTTATTATAACGTAAATATGCACGTAACCTAACGATGTTATCCTTCACCGTTAAACACGTAGCAGATCAGCGCTTAAAATTGTTCCAATTAACAATTTCATTGATGCCGGCACCGGGATTGGAACTTAAGTTGCTCGAGTATATTGAATTAAAAGCGAATGCCCGGACATAGAGATATCCACGTCTCAACTAACCCTTAACCTGCTTCTATTGTCATGAAGAGATAGACTATCAATATTTGTGTATACGTGCTTTTTAAGGTTAATTAGCATACGTAGATTATAAAGTTAATATTATTAGAATTAATAGACTAAAAGAAAAGCCACTTTTAATTGTCGATACTATATATTCATTTAATCTTTTGTTTATATTTGAATGGAATAAACATTTAGCCAATTATTCTCCATTAACTAAGCAGTAAACGCTTAATTGTTCGTGTGAGCCTAGTGACGAATTACAATAGAGACCTTAATATAATAACAATAATAATATATTTACATTATTTGGGAATATCATCACAGCTTCACAAAACAAGCATAACATGGAAACAACAAAACAATGCGAGTGGAAATATGTATATCTAGCGATGAACGTTAATAACTACAAAACAATAGTTGTAGTTTTTTTTGTATTACAGCCTCGATGAGTAAATGCGTAAATACTGTTATAGCGTATCATTGTATGGCGAGCCGTCCCTGACGCAATAACCAATAGTAAAATCTTTTACATACTTTTTATTTTACACATAAATACATATTGGTAGCACCTATTATTGTATTGTAGCTGTAAATCATGCAAAAATACAAATAATACAGGTTTTTTATGTTGTTTTTTTTTACAACATGAAGTGACGAGACGAGCAAGTCGTGCGCCTGATAGTAAGCGTCACGCCCGTAACAACACAGTACCACACAGAGCGTGCTAGGCTCTATGCTGCCATCGTCAACCAGAGATATTAGATGGTGCATGTCTTTGCCCTGTAATTTCATTGCTTGCATCATTGCCGTTCAAACCGGAAGACAGTAGTGCTTACACTACTGCTCGGCGGCATTATAACTGGCAATGGAATGGTACCCCAGTTGGACTCTGCAAGAGTCCTACCACTTATATATGGTATTAAATATACGGGATATACGGGAAAAAATCAAATCGTTGCTTGCTTATATGTTTACCTATTTAAATTTAATAATGATGAATTAAAATATCTGTACGCTAAAGAGTGGTTAAAGTTTGAGTTTAAAGTTTGAGTTCAAAGTTTTTCACCCTTGTCTGAGATAGTAACGCATAATCAGCGTTCGAGATTAATTGTACGAAAAGCTAAATTTACCTACTTTTAAATGGTTTTAATTGGCTTAATGACAGATTATTGTGGAGATTAATTTTCGCGTTTCAAACCGCAAACTTTAATTATTATGCCATAAATAATAAAACATTACTCTTAAAGTTCGAGTGTGAGTTCTAGTTCCAAATAGTTCTTCTAAGTGAACAAAATAACTAATATGCTGATATACTAAAGCTGATGGCGTAAAGAGCTATACCCAAATTATAGGTATTCAAAGATGTAAGGACGTTGAGAAGGCGATGGAGGGTAACAGATACATTTATCCACCAACCTCTTCTGGTGATTGCAGATTTTGTGTTTTACTAGTGGCCAATGCATCAGGGATATTTACTCACGTTTTTGGTACTAAACAACGTGGCGAGTTCCGTAGTAACATCTTAATTGTTAAATCTATAACACTAACCAATCTTTGGATTGAGGAAGTATTATCACCTATAGCGAAAGAAGGAATGTGCGTAATACATGACCTAAAACTAAACGAAGTCAGGCCAATGATGTCATTAACACCATAGTTATCCAAGCTTTACATCTTTCCTAATAGACGAAAGTTAATCGAAGTTTTCGACTTTATAATTTTAACACTCTACTCTATGTGCAATACAATTTTTAACATACGTATAATCTATAATAAATGACTCATTAATTACATATAATTATAACATTTAATACCATCCTATAAATTACTCCTTTCTATAGTTAAACGGTCTATGTGATGCTAAGAAATGATAAAATGTCCAAATGGAACTTTTGGTGAGATAATCCATTCATACAAATGTTATTAGCTATACGATTTTAATATACAACTATTTTAATATTTAATAAATAAATCTAAAACTAATTTAGTTATATACAAATTGAAAGTACAACTTATTACACGTGAGATTCATTTATAGATGTGTGAAATAAAAAATGTTACGCCCGATCACAATGCTGTCAACACTGACAAAAATCAATCCGTAAGCAGTGAGATTTAACGAATGTTTATATAACATGAAACTTGAACTCCCTGAAATTTCCTAATTGATGGGGAACTATTAAATTAAAAGAAACAACGTCTCTTTCTGCGCAAATACGCATATCCACATTCTAATAATACAAACTGTACAGAATAACCGACGCGTTTTAATACTAACATGGCACTTCACACCATAAACGATTCGAATTCAGTCTTTCGTAACGTACACGCTGAAATTAGAAACGGAAAAATATGATTCTAATCACAAGCGTTAATACAACTCCAAGATCACTCGTTATGAACTTTGCTACGGGGCGTTTTGTGCCGTTAACTTATACTGTTTAAACCATTTTTCGTTCGGCGATGGCGTGAGGGTGTCCAGGGTGCGAGTAGTGGCCAGGGGACGACGGCTCGTAGAGTGACATCTTCAGCCTTTTGCACTTTGCACGCCTATTTTTAAACCAGAACTGCACATTTTTAGACTCCAGTCTCGGAAACTTCTGCCTATATGGCATCCTGTTCAGCTCCTCCGTGTATTTCAATATGAGATTGTGCGACGGGTGGGTGTTCATAGAGAACCATTGCTCCAGAACAGGCACTTCGGAAACGGGATCGATGAAAGTCCGGTTGCGTTTGCGCCGCTCATCAGAGGCTCCAGCGAGGGCCAGGTTCAGGCCGCTAGCCCCTTCCCCCGGGACTGGCCCGACACCAGGGAAGCCAGTCATGTACTGACTCATGTACATGATACCGTGGCCGAACATAGGATGATTCGGTACCATGGGGAATGGCAGGCGATCCAGATGCGGTGACGTGGGGCGGTAATGACGCTCCTGCACTACGTCATCATCGGAAGCGACGTCATGATCCGTCACTCCATTCTCTTCTTCCACGTTGTTGTTGTTGTTGTGAGAGCTGTCGCTGTTCTTAGCGGGCGAGCGCTGGGGTGAGTTCATTTGGTCAGATCTAGCGAGATCACGCGGTTCCTGCTTGATGTCATGTACCTGCGAAACAATAAAAGGAAATATTAAATACGAAAAAGGTAATGCGGAAGTGCCCACCAGCGATTTATTTTTTATTTTAGGACAATGTACACAACAACAGCTTATTTAAGAAATAACAATATATATTTTCATTTATTTTACGAGATAAAGTGACGAAACCAGCAAGTCTGTGTGTGAGTGCGCCTGATGGTAAGCATCACGCCTGCCCATGACAACACAGTACCACACAGAGCATGCTTGGCTCTGTGCTGCGCTCGTCACCCAGAGATATTGTTTGGCCTATTTCTTTGCCCTATAATTTCCTTGGCATCATTGCCCTTCAAACCGGAACACAGTAGTGCTTACACACTGCTTGGCGGTAGAATACCCGGAAATGCAATGGTACCTAGCCAGTCGAACTCTGTGAGAGTCCTATCACTTAGATATTGAAATATCAAATACCTTAATAATATCAGGAGGTTTTGGGGACTCTTTGCACATGTGTTCATCGTTGTTATTCTTTTTTGTTGTAATAAGAGACAGTGGAGCATCAGGGCTCTCAGCTCTGTCATCCGGGTGCAATTCTCCTCCATCATCTTCTAAATCAGATCCAGCATTGGATAAATTATCTTCGGACATAACAGACATTGGATATCTGCCGGGGCTGCCCGACATCTGCAGTGGACTCTTCATGGAATTGCGATCTTGCATAGCATAATTATCATTACTTGCCATCAAAGAGCCGTTAGATGGACTATGACTTCTGCTGTTAAAGCCATTCACGCCAAGATGACAACTCAGACCTCCTATATTGCGAAGTTCTGCGCGCTTCTGTGCAGCTCTAGCATTTTTGAACCAGTACACAACGTTGTTAACGTCTAAAGGTTTGCGTCCTCGCCGCGATTCTAAATTGTTTAACTCTCTCACATATTGTTGTATCTGTTGTCGGCTTGGGTGTTGGTTTTCGGAGAACCAACGCTGCAACTTTGGTAGCTCCAGCTCTGGATCAAAACTAGTCCTCATCCTGGTTTTCTGCGTCGGATATTGATTTTGAACAGTTTGAAGTGCTGGATGTAAATGATCCGGTATGGCATTGAGAGTTGGTGAGCGATTTTTCGGGCCGGGCGAAGGGTACCGACGCGGGCTAAAATGCGGTGGCCTTGGTGACACCTGAGCGCTCCACCAGGATTCGAACTTTCTGCGCATGTCCTCCGAAGGCTCGTGAAAGTTGTGCGGGCCCGGCGTCCTATCCTGACCCCTACAAATCTGGGCCAATGTGACCTGCAACAACGAAGAGAACAATATTTCAAATATCCAACCGCCATTAGATTGAACGGTAAACACAAACAAAAGGTACCGCAAACATTTTTAGATGGTTTTAAAGAGGTCAGTCTAACCAGCAACAGATACAGAGGTAATTGTTCGTGTAAACACCGCGCATTGTTTCACGGAACATCGCCATTAGATTATGAAAATATTAGGCTGGCTGTTAATGCGTGTGTCATGCGCGAGCGATCGGGCGCCGACGGTGCGGGCTGTTTGCACGGTGGTTAGTGAGCATCACCAGAGCGCCGCGCCGCCGAAACTTCAATCATGGCCTGCTCTAAAACAATGAGCGGGAAGGGCATCTCAACAATTAACGTCCACCCACTTCGCCTTCGACTGAACGCCGCCGTGTCAACAACCTAAGTGGTTCAAGTTAAAGGTATCGCCTCGGTAACTCGATTAGATGTAGGTACGTCCTCAACGTCACTACGCTGTTTGTAGACGCGAGGATACAACTCAAACTCAGTCGTACTTTATGTTTCGGATTTCACAATTATTTACTCGATGCCATGTACATTGTTGTGCTCGATGCGACATTAATCAGCGAGTAGTCAATCATAAAAGAACCTGTCAGATTACGGCTCCGACTGTGCCGTTGGGTTTGTTTAGCTCGGCAGTTATGCAAGTAAGATCTGTCCGTATCGCTAGATTAAACACCACAATGCCAGCGATTACGTCGTCAAGCGAGCTGTCACTTCCAACAGTTTGCATTGCGCGTTGCCAAATCAAACTGCGTGTAAATAAATGTAAGCGTTACACATCCAGATTGTGCCTATAAATCATGTCAGTTGAGCGGCGTTAGCACCTAGCCGGAGTGATACGTTAATCCGCTTCTTTGTTTTATGTTTTTAAATAGTGCGGTCATATTTGCTCTCAGATATTGTCTCCTTCAGCTACGTGTAAGATTTACGAGAGCTGGCGCCTCCGCGTGATAACTTTGTCATGTGTAATCCGCCTAAGTATGTAATTCGGTGTTTGATTGCGAACATTCTCTAGTTAGGTACCGTTGAAAAGGACGACTTTGAACACAATAGGCTTAACGTTATCAGATATTATTTTCATAGTGTTTACATACGCTACTTTACGCGCGTTTGATGGAATTAACGGGTGTTGTTTAATAAATTAATATATGCGATTCTCGGTAACGTTTTTTTTAGAACCGCTTGATTACATCTCTGTAATTTTCCAACGAAGAAGTTTGTTGCGAGTTTAGAGAAATACCTTGCAGCCACAAATTGGCGTGATAAATTAGCATAACGCCGTAGTCGTTCATCTGACGTTTAGCTACTAACTTCCGAGTTGAAGTTGCTTGATTATCAGTTCCGTTAGGGGGTTGATTTCGTTCGTTTGGCCACAACTTTCTCGACTTGTTACTTTATCAACAAAGGATTCGGATAGCTGTTATGTTAAAGTTTATAGCGTAGTTAATTGATCGCTGAATCAAGAACTATATTGACGAAAAGTAATATAAAAAATATCGAGTTTTTTTTATCAATATTCTGTCCCTTATCCTTATTCTTAGTAACACTTGTTATATGTTTGACAATTGTTAAGACTACAAATTCTTTCATAGACACGGCTCGATTGAAAAGCGAGTATCTGAGCCGCAGGTTGTCCCTAAAACGCCAAATTGAAATCGCGCGCCCGTCACTCCGCCTAAGCCGCGGGAAGGGCGCGCATCGAGCGCTAACCTCGCGTTTAATAAGATTATAAAGCATTATTTTATGGTATTAATAAGATCAAAAGCGTTCGTACATCTAAAACTCCTTTTAACCCTCTTTCGAGGCGGTAAGAGCGCCCCCTAACCCGTTCGGCAACAAGGTGTATATTTAGGAAATTATAATAAGACGCGAGGCGCGGATGAGTCTGAGATTCAATTAAATTTATTATGTATGGAGATCTCGCGTATCAGGTGAGGTGAGACAGCCAGGCTCATCGCTTACTCAAATTTATGCCTGCCCGTTGTTATATTTTAATGCTATCGACTAATTTCGAGTAGCTGCATCACTGGTTTCCATGAGGTGGAAGACATGTCTATTCTTTGAGAAATTCTTAGGTTTCTTAATAGTTGCGTCGATAAATGACTTGGTACAATTTTCTTGTCTCTTTAGTTTGATGGTAATAACATAAGTTTTAAGCAAAACTTTAAAAGTCTATCTTAATTCAAGCTAGCCCACTTGACAAAAGTAATAAGGGAAATTATTATTGAAATGAAATAGAGACACAAAGACATAAATAGAGCAACATAAAAAGACAACAATGCTATTAAATATACATTGCCATGGAAAGTTTCAACACGCACGAGAACAATCGATAGTTAATCTTACCGGCAATTTTAGTGTTAGGATACTAAAAAATAAATATTTCTAGTTTAAACTAGACCTCTTTAAGCATATGAGACTTCTATGAGAATATGGGTTTGGATTCATGCTACAGCGACGCTCCATCACATTTTATTTTTCTTTGCACTACGCTTGTCACACATATGATGATCCATCTCCTTGCCCAGTAGTTACGCTACTTTCTAAGTGGTAGGACTCTTGCAGAGTCCGACTGGGGCGGTACCAATGTATTGTCTGATATTCTGCCGCCAAGCAGTAAGGTGTAAGCAGTACTGTGTTCCGGTTTGAAGGGCAATGATGCCAGTAAAATTACAGGGCAATGAGATAGACCATGTAATACTGGCAATGCAGTGGTATTACCCCAGACGGAACTGTATGATATGAACTATATGTACGTGATATAAATTCACACATAACATCGAAATCGCTGTTAAATCAACTTAACTGTACTTAGTTTTGAATTCAAACTTTAAAGGCTTAAAACAAAGGTGCTAGACGTACTCCTTTTATAGGCCTGTATTTATATTCGAATCACAACATATTTTTCATCAATGCATATTTCCATCCAACAACTATCCTTAATAACAGACGCGTGAGTCGGTGTTCATTACTGATTATTTATTTGTACAAATTTAAATATTATGTGTGAATTTCAAAAAGCTAAATACACACATAATAGACGTTGCCATAGTAGCCACTTCCATTTCTTAAGATGCCAAACATTCAACAAATTCTTAAGATGCCGACAACATCGAAACAAATGCTACTCTAATTCTTCCCCCGACTGATGATCCTTATTAGCAAGGACTTAGGCGTAACCTCGCAAATTATAACGACCTACGGAATACACGGGCCCGTCTACTTAAGCGAGAGTTTGATAATCTGTCTCCATCGCGAGTTCTTCAAATCCGCCCTTGTTGTGAGCTTGTACTCATTAATTTGACGTTTCGGCGAAGGATTTCGAGATGAATTTGTTTGCGATAAAAGGTTGCCAGCGTTCGAAGTAATATAATCGATATGTTTATAATTCTAAATTGACTAATAACGCAAAGAATTTCCTGCAATAAGCAGAAACGTTCTTATTTGTACGGGAATCATCCGAATACATTTATTTACGTAACACAACATTCACTTTTAAAAGGAAACGCGTGATAAATCAAACTTTGTCATTTTAAACGTCAATACAATAAGAAATATTGAACAATATTATTCAATGTTGTATTTATAACAGCGTTTTAATCATTACATACAGGCATATGCATTATTAAGCCCGTTTAAAAGAATTCAATAAAGTAGGGCATAACAATTTTACGTTATAAATTTTAACACATATTGGTTATAATGGAAAATAATTTAATGAAAAAAAAAACACTAAAACAACGCCCGTGAATTGCGATGCGAAATTTCAATAACACTCGGTGGTTGGGCGTTTAAAAAAAATTGTAAGGGCAATGTTTCAATGAGCGAGCTTAAATATGGAAAACAATAACTTCGACGATAATAAGGGCGGTGTAGGTTTAGTCTGCGAGGGGCGCATTGTCCCCGGGTCGGGGTTACAACAATCAAGCATTAAAGAACATTACATCGTCGCGGGCACATTGTGAGTAGAGGTTTAGCTCAGTGTAGCGGACGCGTCGCCCGAGATGAAATACGTCACGGTTTTAATACGAACCGCTTGACGAATATCGGTTCGACAGCCGTATACGGCGCACAAACCGAAGTAACCCCCGCAAGATTACCTTGGTAATACAAACAGATGTGTACGGTGAAACATAGCGGAACACACTTACCGGTAAGCCACTCAATACGGCTTCTTACATAGCTACACTTTATAATTATAAGCTCATTAAATTGCAACATTTATAACTCGCCAGCACCCACCGTGAAATGTATTGATTTTATTATAACTCTCTCATAAGACACACGTTTAATGAGAAAATTAATTAATTATACTGCGCTAACTTTCACCTTTTGCTTTTCCAGTTTGTTCTATTGAAATAAAGTAAATATTTCTTTAGACAGGCTGTCATAAAAGCTTTTAACTATAATAAAAAATCAGTAAATCAAAAACTTTTGCATTATTAATTCTTAATTAATATGAAAATGTGCCTTTTAATTCGTCAGCTTGTATACCTTTGACGCAGCTACGAAATAATCAGTTAGATCATGTGAAATATTTAAAATTGTACATTTATATTTAAAACTGTAAAGTTTTATGTCGAAAATTCCAAAAGAAAAAGGAAAAGAAAAAATAGCTACAGCAAAATCGAGATCCACGCAAACGAAGTCATAGGCAAAACTTCAATTTTTTTTTTATATTAATTAACGAGACGAATAAGTCGTGCACCTGATGGTAAGTAACACACTTGCCCATAACAGCACAGTACCACACAGAACCTGTTTGACTGTGAGCTGTCCTCATCACCCAAAGACATAAGATCACTATGCCCAGTAATCACGCTAACAACGTTGCTCTTATATCCAGAACATAGAAGTGCTTTACAAGTGGTAGCACTCTTGCAGAGTCCGAAGGAGGTACCACTGCATTGCCAGATATTCGGCCGCCAAGCAGTAATGTGTAAGCAATACTGTGTTCCGGTTTGAAGGGCAATGATGCCAGTGCAAGTACAGGGCAAAGAGATAGACCATCGAATATCTCTAGGTGACGAGCGTAACACAGAGCCAAAGACG
>DWGO01000384.1:0-12647 GCA_018247635.1 Eurytides dolicaon deicoon
ATAGTGATTTACTATTTCATTTGGAAAATTAGCCAGAAAACGTGAACATGTTTAGAAGACCTGATTTTTTTATGGTCTTAGGGCTGTCTAGTTGAAATAATTAAACTTGATTTTTATTTTTCATTTTATATATGGCAGTAAAAAAATATCATTTAAATCCTTACTATATAGCATGCAGTAAACTGGTCAGATAGATGAGTTGTAAAAGTAATATATAAATTGAGTTGTGATGACCCTAAATTGCTTTGTTTACATTTATTTGTCATCCAATTTGGCTGGAGTATAATGCCAGAGTGTAATCTGTTAGCAGCATTGTGATGTAGTTTGATGGGTGATGTTGCCAGATTAATTACAGGACTTGGAGATATACCATCTACTAGCCTTATTTCTATATAAATTCTTTATTTAAACAAAAACCTGTTTGTATTGACAATTACAGTCGAGAACCAACACCAGTGTCCACAAAATAAGATTAGATACAATTTACTAAAATAGGCTATGTAAATCACAATTTACAATGTTTAAAATTGTTTGTTAAGAATTTCTTTGGCCATTTGTTTCAAGTTGTGTTTCAGATAGTGAAAATAGATAACAATTTGTAAACTTGGGTAAGTAGCAAGTTGCAAAATCAACACAGTTGGTAATCTCATTACTTAATTTCTCAAAAATAACAAAAAAAACATTTCTATTAACCTAAGAATATCCTGAACTTTTACAAATGTCGTACAATCATAATAATATATGCTTTATTACACTCTTTGTATCCCATATGTAACTTTTTTTCTATTACAGGCAAGAAATGCAGAAAAAGCAATGTAAGTTTTTATTACCTGAATATACTTTTTAGATTTTATTTATTTATTTATTTTATTGAACACCAACATAATGTATACTGAAAAAGACATAAAAATAGTACAGATGAATGTGAACCTAAGTGCCATTACAATTATTGGTGTAGACTGCATGCAACTAGAGAAAAAAAGTGAGTTAACAGAATAGTCAGAATCAATAAGTTAATTGTAATAACTAGCGCAAAAAACATTTGAATATAATATAAAATTAACATAGCATTAGGTAATTAAATTGAAATTTGCAGAATTAAAATAACAGAATGGACAACATTAATCAGACATAAAATCAAATTACTTGAAATTGTCGTAAATTAAAAAAAAAAACATGATAATGAAATTCCATAATAATACAATTAAGAAAAGAAACAAATAAAAATTGTTGCATGTCAAAAAATCATAAAATAATTCCTATACCACATTATTAGGTATACAATACAAGATACTTTTTAAGAACATGGGGACAACACATAGAATCAATAAGACTCCTTTTAAACCTACAAATGTCCATAAATAGATCAAAATTGTTCGCTATTAGGATAAGAAAATAATATCAATATTTTTAAAGAAAAATTGGTGTTTCTTTGAATAAACATAAAGATACTTTGAGGTAAAAAGGCTGTAAAAGCCACTTTTGGCAATAATGACTATATGATGCAGTTTTATTTACTTACAATCTGACTTTTTCAGTTCTTTAATAATTTTTGAGGGCAAAAAATAATGTCCTTAATGATACATCAGTGGTCTCAAACTTTTGGCCGGCAGTGAATGTAAATAATAAACTGGGTTTCACTATTGTAATCAAAAACGGTTTAGTTGTATATGAAGATGTTTACTGAATCAATATAGACAATAAGTAAAAAAATTGCATCTTCTTAATACTTACACTTACATTAAATTTTACTTACTTAATACTTACATTAAATTTTACAATTGTATTCGAAATCCATAGATGGTATGCAGTGTTAAAAATTTTATTTATCGCAATAAAACATTCCATTCACAACTACAAATTAAAACTTAGGACAACCCTAGCGCGATGGCGTGCAGCGCAAGTGCAAGAGGCGGGCGGGCAACGCGAGCGGCGGCCCTACCTCGCCTCGGAGTGCAACGACCTCCAACAGGCTGAGAAGTGGCGATTGCAGATCGTCAGGGAGATCGCCAAAAAGGTCGCACAGATACAGAATGGTGAGTACATTCCTTATAAAAAGCCCCTTCAAATCAGAATGGTAAGTAAGATCCTTAAATAGATGTAGCGCTGTAGCGACTCAATGGGAATAGTGAGTACAATCCTTATAAAACAGCAGTGACTCAATATAATTCTGATTATAGTTATATATGACTCAATATATTCTGATTGTAGTAGTATGGAGAATCCTTATAAAACAGTAGCAAATTAATACAATTAGAATAGTGAATACAAATCTGATAAAACACCCGAACCTGAGAGACACAAGTGTATTCTTTTGGTCAGTGCTCAGCTAGGTGGTAATCCATCACCGGTTAATTGACCATGAATAGTTTTTCAAGTAAGGAAAATACACAATAACTCTACCTGTGCACGATATTTGCGTCCCTCCCTACCGTGAGTGTTATAATAGGTGTTTCCCTACTTTGTTGTGTAGTGTGCCGGCGGGACCCTCGACGGTGCGTCCGGAGTAATATTCACAAATTCACACCGCGTACACTCGTTCACGCGGGTTCCGGGCGGTTCTCACCGCCTCCAACTACCGATTGATAAAAACAGTCGACGGCCGTTGCGGTCTAGGTCCGTAAACCGGACCCCGATGGCCCTTAGTCGACAATCCCCCATTTTTGCCTAGTACTCATGTTCTCATCCGTGACCCCGCAGGACGTGGGGTCTATCCAACTGGTGGAAATTTAGCATTTCCACGGGTTTGGCGATCCGATGTAGCTTTACATGGCCGCATAGGCCAAAAGCGACAACGTCATTATATATAGATACAGATACTGCCCTGTTATGGGCACATAACACAGTACGTGCTTGCATCTACGCAGCGCTCGTCACCCAGAGTTATAAAATTGTAATATCTCTTTGTCCAATAATTACGCTGGCATCATTGCCCTTCAAACCGGATCTCAGTAGTGTTTACACACTACGGCAGAATGACTGGCAATGCAGTGATACCAATCATGATGGACTATGCCTCCTACCACTTAGAGACCTATTGCTAGCAATTATTTATTATATATAGGAAGGACCTTGTGTCCTGGCAATATCATTTTTAATTGTACAATATTGTTTTTATTATATAGTTGAAAAATCTTAGAGACAGTGATATTGAGATGGTTAGTTAATTTAGTTATTTCAAACCTGTTTGGCGCAGTTGTTATGTATCGGCTTCGGCGTTACGGGTCGTGGGTTAGATTCCCACCCGGGGCAATTATTTGTACCAATTATAGATAATTGTCCCGGATCTGGGTATTTGTCCGCGTGAAATTTATGTTTGTAAAACGCCCTTTTAACACAAGACAAGGCGATATCCTCTTAAGTAAGACCGCCTTAAGGTTACTAAGTCAAAGTTTTTTTTTACTGATACGAAACATGGCTGAATCAAAGAAAAAATGTCCACGGTACAGTGTTGTGTATTTAAAATTTAGTTTCCTTTCATCAAAGGTAGACGCGATTGCCCATATGCTTTTTATGCAACAAAGTTTTGAGCAATGACTATGTAACCATCGAAGCTCGAAGATCATCTACAAAGGTTTCACCCTGATAAAGTAGGTAGAGATGAAATATTTTCAAACATCGAAGGAAAAATATGAAAAGAAACCCACCGTGCACACTACGTTCGCTTCCAAGTCTGAGAGTAACGATGATGGCTTGAGGGTATCTTACAATATCTTATAACTTATAGCGAAATATGAAAAGCACACCATTGGAGAACACTTAATTATACCCGCTGTTGAAGAGGTTTTAAAAACTTTTCTGCACAAATCTCCATTTGACATACTAAGAAGAGTTCTTATGATTAATAACACTGTACAAAGACGTATTGATGAAATGAGCTCTGAAATTGAAAGTTTCTCGCGTAATTATCTGCAAACAACTTTTCCTATTCAACTTGACGAGTCAACTTTACCTGGTAAAGAAGCATTATTATTGGCATATGTTCGATATGTTATGAACGAAGAATTTCATGAAGATCTACTATCCGCGAAAACTTTGGAGACGGACCCTTAAGGTGAATCAATATTTAATGTCCTGAGTGATTTTTTTAAGGAAAAAGCATTTCCATGCAGAAATACCGTGAGGTAGACTGTGGGGAATTGTGAGAAAGCTTTGAATACTTATTTCGTCGTCATATCTTGTAGAAAAAAGTTTTAGTCTCGTTACAAGTCTTTTAACATAAAAAAGGAGCGGATTGAATGTCACTGAACGGGGAGATTTGCGGCTATGCCTAAAAAAACTGAAGCCAAATATTGATAATTCATCAAGTGCATCCCTCTCATTAAAATTATGTCTATTGAATGATCGTCATTATAGAAATTTTAATTGTATCACAACTGTTATCATATTACAATTTAATATGATAACAATGATAATTAATAGTGTAATAATTACATATTTGAATAAATACAACACAAGAAAATATACCATTTTTCTTTAAAACTACTTAAAAGTGAAATTGGATGGAATCAATAACTCAATAAAACGCGATAGAAAATTTTATCGAGTTTTATTTGATTTTAAGTTCCCGATATTTCAAACACTTTCCAGAAACTATTGTCACGAGACAGACTATTGTAATTACAATTTTAAAATTCGGTTTATACCAGAACTTGTTTTAAATAATTATTTAAAACATTCATTTCTAGTAAAAACCGAATTTTAAAATTTAAAAACATTAAAATAAATGAAGGATTCATTAGACAATAACTAAAGATTTGATTTATTAAAACAGAAACACAACATTATTTGAATAGCATTAAATATTTCAACTTTTTCATTAAATAACAGGTCACATTTGGAATATTTGTTTGATTTGATCTAGTAGGCTTTTATCAAAGTCTGAGATCCAGTACGCAACAATGTGAAAATTACCAGTTACAACTTTAGAAAATTATCAAAAACTGTTACGAAGATGGCAGAAGACAACACAGACATAGGAGAAACCTCAAACTTAAACTATCGACTATCAAATGTGCCCAGTTTGCAGTCCTTCAAGGAGGCTGTGATGATAAAAACTTCGGAAACAGTTCAACCTTTAGAGACGTTTCCACTACCCGAATCTCCCGTACAGGTACCCTTAGATACTGTTGCTCCATCTCTATCTCCCGTACTAAAATCACCAAATCGCTCTTTGAAAACTTCGCAATCACCAGTTGCTTTTAATATCCAAAATTCTCCTCCAATACGGGTGTCTGCACCAAGATCTCCTTCTGTACCTCGAAGCCCCGCATTGATCACTCAATTATCAACGAATGTATCCGTCAAAAGCGATAAAATTGCAAAACTCTCAACCGTAATTGGCAACCCTAAAAGCCCCAGTGCTAAGAGTGTTGCCTCATCTAGACTTAAAGAGGACATAATCCAAACTATAATTGACTTGGAACCACAGGGAAGAAATTTAACCAATCACATGGACCAATTAACCGAATCTGTAAAAGGCCTTTCAAAGGCGGTGGAAAATCCACTACCTAACTCGCCAGCTTTAAACACCAACATCAACAAAATAGCGGATATGAGTAAGACGTTAACCGATGAAGCTAATGCTTTAAGGGAATCGATAAAAAGTTTGTCCGAAGACATTTGTCGCACCAAAAAAGATCTGCTAACAAAAGAGGAAGACGTGAACTTTCCATATCACCTGTTCTTAATCGAAATCATAATTAACAAGATACACATGAAATGTGAGTGCTTTGAGTTCGACTATAACAATTTGGTTATTACCGCGGAGTTTCTGGGCAAACAGCCTATAATTTTATACGATGCTTCGTACGGAAGAGTCGATGACTTCACTCATCTAAACGTTGGAAAATCGGCCCTATTCGCTATGACGTACGACAAGATCTGTAGCATCAAAGAGTTTGTAATCACGATGCAGATCGTAAAACAACCACCTTGTTCGACTTGTGTTACAAAGGTCGGGGAAGTGCGCGCCAACTATACTAAAGAATTCATCCAACTGAGGGAAGAACTGTGCAATAAGTGGGCTAAGGAGCAACCAAACGATACGATCCTGTGTACAACGTCAACCCCTATGAGTAAAAATATGTTCTATGTGCGATGCGGTGATAGTGAGAAGAGCGATTCGATAGGCATTATAGAGATTTCAGTAAGGATGTCGTTTCTCGGAAAGGAAATCACAACGACATTCATTGCCTCGCCTAAGCAGCAGGGTACATCCCTCATGCAGAAAGACGACAACGGCATGACGATGTTCTCGTGTCAAGATGTGGAAATGGACGGTCAGGGGAAAGTATATCTGGACGAGGACTCACTGAACAAGAAAGAAATAACCCGTGGCGCTCGTACGATGTTCAGTAAGCGAACCGACAGCCCTGAATCACAATTTTCGACTGTCTCTTCGAAACCATCGATGAGACATTACGGAAATAAACATCAATCAGGTGAGAGAAAATTGCAATTAAATTCTAATTTTTTAAATGGATTATGGTGATCAAGACTTACAGAAATATTCTTGGAGTTAACATTCCCTAAATGATATTATTACGGTGCTAGTAAACTTTCATTATTCCCTCCAAGTTGTAGGTGTATTCCTAATCATGGAGGGATATGGTGGGGTAGGGAGGCATAGGTTATTTCACTCATCAGAGGAAAACCAAAATTATAAATAATATTCCTCTGTCAGTTTTTTAAAGGCATGACGTTTTCCCAAACGTTTTGGCCAAATCATACAACACCGTGCTTCTACCACAGTAAATAATTAAAGAAAAGAATTACAATCGATCCATTATTGTTTAACGGACGACTAAATATTTTCGTAAAGAACCAAGCAGACCTGCATCACCCAAAATTACTCACTTAAAAAAAACTGAAAGTGTGTTTGTCGGTTTGTCCTTCTTTCATGCATCAACGGAACAGTATAAATTTTGACATATATGAGTGTACTTTGTGGAAAAATTATGTTAAATGTTATCAGTTTAACATAAAACTACTATAACTTTTGATACACAAATTATTCGAATTGATGATTTATCTTATAATTATTGATTTTTCCAGAAGGAATGCCGAGGTTCGATGAGATTTTTACAAAAATGAACGCGAATGAACTAAAGATTAGAGTACCGAAAACGACGAAAGTGGAGAGAATGGGCAAATACGATAGAGTACAGGAGATATGCTCCTGCGAGGAGACTCCATACAACACCGGTGAACAGATACAGTTTGAGTTACCCCAAGATCTATCCTATCCCACAAAGACGCAGAACACATACACGTCCAATCTCAAATATACGTTATCTGGAAAGAACAAGAGCTGTGACAGCAGGGATAGAAAAATTATTAATGTAACACCATCCAATTGTCCCGTTCCCGTAAACATGGAGAAAATGACACATCCGCAGAAGGACGTATTCATACTGAAAATCGGCAAAAAGTTGGAGACGAAAGACAAGAAAACAGATTTAGAAATTGAACTTGTGACACCCAAAGCTCCCTCACATAATGTAGAAGCAAATAACCATATTTCGCAACAGTGCAGTGCGGCCGAACTAAAGAAGAAAAAATCCGAAACACGAAGTAAGAAGAAATTGAAAGCAAAGGCAAAGAGCAAGGGAAAGACAGCAAAGAAAGTTGGAAAAACTAAGAAGAAAACCAATAAATAGTTATACATGCCTTTGTAATAAAATCCTTCTCATTGTTGCCTCTCTGTCATTGTTGATATTTTTAATTTAATTTAATTTTAAGTTGCTTTTACTTTAGACTACCTGCCTGCGGTATGTTTTCTTGTATTTTGATTACAAGCTGTTTGCGCCTTTTCTTGAATGATTTCTATTTAATATTTATTATTTCCGATCCGATTCGAAAGTCGCAAGTCATTCCATTATTTTATACCGATCTGTCTTCCCGTTTGAACATGAAAGAAGGACAAAGCAACGAGCAGATTTTAAGATTCACAAAATATAAGCAAGGATATTGGTAGAGAAACAAGCTGTTTATCACATAGGCCAACTTGTCTGGGCCTCATGATGGAACAGGAGTAAACATTTTCTAAATAATAGGATTCTTTTGCAGAATCCGTCTGGAGGTATTTCCAGTTAATAAACTGTCAAAAATGTCTTAAATCTTTGGGTGACGAGCGCAGCGCAGGGCTAAGCAAATTCAGTGGCACTGTGTTATGCGTAGACGTGTCGCTTACTATCAGGCGCATGACTTGCTCGTCTCGTCACTTTATCTAATAAAAAAAATAAAAGTTGGTAGTTTTCTTTTTAAATGGTAGGACTCTTGCAGAGTCCGACTGGGGCGGCACCACTGCATTGCTAAATATTCTGCCGCCAAACAGTAGTGTGTAAAAACTACTGTGTTTTGGTTTGAAGGGCAATGATGCAAGCGTCATTATAGGGCAAAGAGACCATCTTATATCTCTGGGTGACGAGAGCAGCTGTTATTATTTTAATTTATAATAATTTTACTCCCAAATGATTAAAGCCAATGGTAACCTAACATTATATCGATGGACATTTGGTCGACAGACCCAAAATTGTAGTGACATTTGGCCGCCAGACACAAGTGATGAGGTAACATTTTTAACAACGGGTAATAGATCAAACAGCCATTTGACCGATAATATTTATAAATATACGATATATAAGATCTAGTATTTACCGCTTGAAAAAAAAAGTGACGGACCAAAATGTATGGAATGAAGTTGACCGACTGGATGTTGTAACATCGTTTTAAAAGAGCAACTGTTTGGTTTCTCGCCGGCTCTTAACAGAACTCCATTAGATTCTTTACAAACTGACAACACTGATTACACTGACTTTTAAAATTTAAAATAACGGTTCGAATGGGTTTGTAATTGCCTATTAAAATAAATATAAATTGATTACCACCAAATAAAGTACCACCGTATTGCCAGTTGTTCATCCGCCAAGCAGTAATTTGTAGGCTGTACTGAGTTACGGTTTGAGGGCCAATGTTGCCTGCGTAATTACTAGATACATAAATATAACGTCTTAAATTTCTGGGTGATGAGCGCAGCACAAGAACAATCAAGCCGGTTTTGTGTGGCTCTGTGTCGTTATGGATACGGATCTCGCTTTCCATCATCCACATAATTTACTTATCTTTTTAAGAAATAAGCGGGCTGAACATAAAAAATATCAAAGAAAATCAATCATAATAGTAGAGTACCGAGCCTTAGATATAATTTGTAACGCTTTAATAATGTAATATTTTTTGTTGCCATTTTTAGCTGGCCTCGGTGAGTTTAGAATTCGCGATTTGAACGACGAAATAAACAAGTTGATGCGCGAGAAACGCCATTGGGAGGTTCAAATCAAGGCCTTGGGAGGGCCCGATCATGCCCGAGTTGGGCCTAAAATGCTGGACCAAGACGGAAAGGAAGTCCCGGGCAACAGGGGTTACAAATACTTTGGGGCGGCAAAGGATTTACCAGGTAAGAAAATATATTTCTAGCAAAATTTAAGTAAAAATACTAGTTTTATTCGCTATTAGTCCTACGTAAGGAAGAGTGGATACGAGAAGGCATTAAAACAGTATATGAAGCTGAAAGCGAAAGTGAAAGCCATCCAATCGATAAAGGCATGTTGAGTAAGATGATTGATAACACATACAAAAATCCAGGCATATAAAAAGTATTTTCAACTACTTGTCTTTATCTCCCTTAGGCTCAGAGGTTCCCTAACGTAACGTAATGACGTTGGCTTAATGTTACTGTTTACATTGTTTCCGATCATGTCAGATATTCCTCATACTGGACGTGCATCCGTGTCTGCGAATATTTTTATATAATATATCCCCCGTTGGTCTATTTCTCGCAGATTAGCCGCTTTGACTAAATCTGTGTCAGGAGCATTTTAGTGGAAAGTTTTTTTAGTTGGTTTTAAGACCGCCTGGAGATATAGCACACTATTACCAGTAATAATGTGCAAGTCTCTGCATGTTCCGGTTGGAAGAGCAGTTACGAAAATAGTTTTTGATTGCTTTTGACCTTTAGAAATTTACAATCTTACAACTCTTAGATTACTAAATAGACGCACTATTGTACTCCGATTTGAATGGCAACTTTTGCAGAGTACTTGCTGAGCAAAGGTGTGTGTATGTCATGTATAAATTAAGAGTTCGGCACAGAGCTAAGCGCGTTTCGTCTCTTCTGCTAAAAAAGAGATGCCTTATAAAACAATACGAACTAACCACTAGTAAGTGCTCAATTTGCCAAAGCCCTCTTTGCCCAGAACCTTGATAAAATAATTATTTATCCAATAGGAGTGCGGGAACTGTTCGAACAAGAACCACCGGCGCCAGCGAGGCGAACACGCGCTGATCTGATGCGAGACGTAGACGCCGACTATTACGGTTACAGAGACGACGACGACGGGCTACTGGTGCCCTTGGAAAAGGAAGCAGAGAAGGAAGGTGTGTGTAAATTTGGCCAATATCGAGTGTTTTAGTGAGCGCAAGCTCTTATGAGAGAAGAGGTTTAGATTAGGGTTAGGTTTAGGAGGGCACCTGAGTTTAATGATAACAAAACATTGGTGTTATTCAAAGTCGTTGAGTACTACCACATAGAAATATAAGGTCGATTGAAAGAAGAAAAGGTGTGGTTCGGATTCTTGCACACAATTGTTATGTTAACACGTTAATATTGAAATGAATAATTATTGCAGCGATAGCAAAGGCGGTGGAAGAATGGAGACAGAATAAAGAACAAAACAAAGACCAAGAGTTGCCGGAAGAAGAAAACATCTATCCGGAAGACGTGAGTATTTATACATCTATTTAATTTCTTTTCTTTCATTTTATTTGTTGGCGTGTTAATTTACTTATATAAAAAAAACTATTTAAAATTCACCATGGAAACTTTTTTAAAACACAAATTTTTAAATTAATAACAGGGCAAAGAGATGATGGTCTATCTCTTTGCCCTGTTATTAATTTAAAAATGATCTCTGGTGACGAGCGCAGCACAGAGCCAAGCGTGGTACTGTGTTGTTACGGGTAAGCGCAACGCTTACGATCAGGCGCACACTTGTTCGCCTTGTCACATTGTCTTGGTCAAAAAATTAAGTTTTGGTCAAGGAAAATCAATTTTACATTATTTTTATTCATAAATGGCGTTATAATAACAATAGTTCTTTTACATATCCCTTTTTCACAGCCTGATGATAAGCGTATAGACGATGAGGATGAAACCACAGACAAATCTACGGGGACTTCGCTTGTGGCAGTGCCATCACAGAAGGATGTAGAAGAAGCTCTGCTCAGAAGGAAAAAGCAGGAGCTATTGGAGCGTTACGGCTGTTTAGACGTGAAATTGGAAACCAGCTGATGTAGGAAATATGTTTAGTTGTAATAAATTTGTAAGATAAGTTCATTGTTAATCATTAATTTTTTTTATTCCTAAAAGACCTGCAGTCTGCCCTCGAAACAAGTTGTGCTCGAACAACTTTGCTTCAAATTTAGAATTAAAGAAATGTTTCAAAATAAAGAATAAAAATTCAGGAGATGGGCTTGTTCTGTTGTAGAAAAAAGCACTACTTGTATTACATAATTTTATTGTATTTCATCTCTTCTAATGAAATAAAGACCACTACATATAAATAAAAATATAACAGAGGACAGGATTTTATACAAAAACACAATTTCAATATGCCATAATTTATTTGGAAAGATTTCTTGACTCAACGAGTTTGCTATTAGCAAGCTAAAATATATGAGAAGTAGAAAGAACGCATTCGACTCATTTTTTTTATAACAATTCTTACATCACTGGTGTTGACTTACAACTTATGGCTTTTAGGCCCTTTCCCAAGCGAACAAACATATAAACAACCTAGGAATAGTTTCACTGGCTAATGAAAAGATTATAATTCTATGAAGCCTAAAATCGGTATGTCCCTTTTTCTATTTCACTTAACATGTTATCTGATTCAACCATTTGCGATATTCATGAGTATAAATGTGCAAGGGTAACTAAAATGAATAAAAACTAGATGGGGAGCTTAGGTATAACTTAAAATCATTAAAGCGAGTCAAGTTTCAAGTGAGTCTTTCTAATTATACGTTTATAATATATTCATTTTAAGAATTCGTTGTTATTTATTTTTTATCTATGCAAATGGGCAAAGGTAAAAAGCACATGCAGCCATTAGGTAAGTCATTACATAAAGAGTTGCCATTCAGAGGTTGGCTCCCATTTTAAAATCGTGTTTCATATTTTACTTCGTTAAATGTTTACATGGTAATAAGCACTTTTTTAAGATATAATGTTAGGAATGTACAAACATAACGAATTCTTAAGCTCTTGAAGAACAGTAAATTAATAAATTCTAGTCTATATTATTGTACATTAAAATAGCGCTACAATAACTTAATCACTACTTACGCTACGTAAACGACAAATATACATAGAACACTCTCTGATAAGTAGCAAAAATATTTTTATTTTAAGCGAAAATTAAGAAAAAAGTCACTATTAAGTACATTTTCATCCGACTCAATATTTAACATTTTATAAATTAATTATAACGTTTTTGATTTTGCTCAAACAACCTATTATAAAACATTATTATTTTAATGAAAATGTATAAATATAAATGTTAAGCGAAATAAGGAAATCTTTTTTA
>DWGO01000385.1:0-12636 GCA_018247635.1 Eurytides dolicaon deicoon
CATATCTGTAGTTCCTACAAACATTTGCCCCGTGTGGGAAATGTCAAGTTCAAAATTTACTGAAACTTAACTTTTTTCGTCGATCGAAGCTGTTTATTAATTGATATGGAGGATAAAATGAGGCCGCAGTAGGCATCAGCTGACTTCACATATGTCACATATGTATAATATTATTTGCAGCTTTCATAAATATTCAGTTTGCTCACGATATTTTCCCTCACCGTTACATTCCTACGTAGTAAATCAACACTTAAAAGTGTTAGTTACAAATTAAGAAATTCTTTGGTGCCGGCACCGGGATTTTACCGATTGCTGGAATATACTGAATAAAGAATACACGGACACTGAGCTGACACGAGTAAATACTTATTCAGATCGAAATATTCTTGTGACTAATTTGTTGAGAGCTGCATCGCCGTATACCAATTATATACCAATAACAGGAAAAGTACACTTTCTGTCTATTCAGTAACCATAGACTCCGTAAAGTATTTTAAACGTCGGGTATTTAAAAGATATCTAAAAAAGAGACAAAATCCTTAAATAATCTTTAATTATAAAAACGTGTAGTTTCGCGGAAGTAAATTAAATCATAATAAAAATGGTTTAAAATAAAAACTAAATAAATTAAACAATACAGAAAAAAACACAACTAGAAAAATGTGAGAAAATGAAAAATAAATAATTCGCCTTATGCGTAAATTGTGATAAAATTTTGGATACAAATTTTGATGTACATTGTCAATTAGGATTAAGAAAACTTACTTTTAGGTATGACAGCGCTCACTTTAGATAATTTGTAACTCAATTTATTTTAACAAAAGCTTTCACTTCAATCGCTTCGAACCTGAGCGAACCTAATATCAGCCCATAGAAATTGCAAATTGCAATGTGCTTTGATAAAACATTAATGCAAACATTTTCACCATGGTTTCATTACAATCGAATGAATGGTTTAAAATCGAGAATTTATTTATATAGAAGATTGCTGATAAAAAAACAAAACAAGTGTTTGTGGTGCTTGTGGCCCCTTCCTCGATCGGATCGAGTAGGGCGTGACGCGGGCGACGTTTCCGATCGAATGCGTGTGGGTCTGGTACGTAACTTACCGCAGCTACCATCAGAGGATTTTTGTGGGATTCGGCTCGTTCAAATAGCCGTTTCGAAGTCTCCCGGAAGAATTCGCGGATCGTCGAGATTCTGCAGTCGCGGTGCAGATCGTCGTTCCGCTGATACCACCCAGCACCGGTTGCTGAGCGGATAAATTTATTTTGGACTACTTGAAGACGATTCAAGTGGAGCGGAGGAGCAGTGCTTACGCACTATTGCTTGGCGGTAGAATAACTGGCAATGTAGTAGTACCATCCCAGACGGACTTTGTAAAAGAGTTCTATCACTTATATAGTATTTGAAGCATATCGGCGTAATAATTAAAACACGATAAGCTTTAATATTGTTTACTTTTATACAATATTTTTTAATATAGTACCACTCTATTTATAGCCTACAAGATTAATTAATCTGACTCGAGTAAAATAATCTAGAGATCGTTACGCGAGGCCTCTAGGCGCCTTGAATTTGTCACCGAAGCTTCGATCGCTCTATTAAGTATAGAAATTGACGTTCACGTAATTGCATCGGCGCCGAATGGGTAAATTATTTTTTTTATTTATGCTTTATTGCACAAGTAACTGTAGTTATTCTGTCGGAGTTCATAGCGAGTAACGTTATAAATTAGACTTGCATTATAAAGAAGTGTTCAGTGTTGTAAATGTTATAATTAAAACATTACAAACAATAAACTAAGTGAAGAATATCTGTGTGTTCATCTGTGTGTCATCCAATCCGCTTTTTGTAATACGTATTAACAGGAGACTCTACCTTATATTATCCACAAAGGTATGCAAAGCGTTCACGGGATGATAATATTTGTGAATATCTATGTCATGCCTTATGTAAATCTTTATAGACTCATTCAATAGTTGTGTTCAATTTAGATAGATAAAAGATATTTAATTTAAAGTAAATCAAAACAAAATATATTTATTCAATTATACTCTTACAAGTACTTTCGAATAGTCATTATTAAAAGAGCCAACAGAAAAATCAACAATTGCTGTTAACAAAACCGTTTCAATATTTACAATACGATACAATATAATAACTACTCACATACGAGTCAATTGAATTAATTACATACGTTTTGAAGAGAAAAACTTGTCTTTAATATATGTAACAGGCTGAAAATTTCATAACACATTATAAAAAGGTATGTTTATACCTTTATATGATACATTGATGAATAGAAAGAATTTGAAGAGGTAATATGTACTAAGTCGTGCATGATCCTTATACAACTAAATATTTGAAAAGATTCATAAATTAAACTAGTGTACGTAAACCTTAAATAACTCCAACCCTTTCGCTTATTTCGGCTACAACTACAGCGAATTTGCTTTAATAAACAACATTAGTCTTTTTTGCTTATTGAGAGTAAAGGGAGCGCAAAAATATTAGGCGTAAAATGGATAATTTGGCAACGTGTCAAATGGCCAATCTAGGTCTTTTATAACGAAACCCGAAATAAAATATCAACTCTGATTTATGGTAGCTGCGCTAGCATTTGCCAAAAACAAAAGGAAAACAGTAAACCGATATAATATATAACTTCATAGCTATTTGTTTTGGCCTTAGTAAAAGTAATTATTGTTAAAATGAAACTCGTTCTTTAAAAGTTTTGGGGTAATATCACTGCATTGCCATTTATTCTGTCGCCAGAAATTAGTGTCTAAGCACTACTATGTTCAGGTTTGAATGCGGTATTACTGGGTTTAGAGATAAAACATACAATCTTTGCGTGACAAGAAGTCCTATGTGGTACTGACTTCTTGTTATTTTATATATTATATACACAGTGTTGTTATACTTCGACGTGTTTCTTACTATCAGGCATGACTTGCTCGTCTCATCAATGTATCTCGTAAAAAAAATAAGGATCTTACGACAATCAGGACTGAAAGTGTCTGTCTCGCGACCAAGACTTCTGTAAATAAACGAAACATAGGAAAAATAAAATCTACTAAAACGTAATAAAAATATAAATATCTGGCAATGCAGTGGTACCTCCCCGGTCAGACTCTGCAAGAGTCCTACCCCTTGGGATAAGATATTACTGAATAAATGGCTTTTATGAGGTGACATAAAGAAAAATAGCCTTACGATTGTATTCATTAAAAAAAACTTATGAAATGTTGGATAGCTCGATAATCTTATAAAATGGTAGATAAAGTAGTTTATTCGTAAACGTTCCATAAATCACCTTTAATTGAAATAAATAATTCATTTATTCATTAAAATGTTACCATTACAAAGACACCAGCCAGCAAACTAAACAAGTGTTACCATAGATATTTTTACGCATTAAAAATATAATATTATCTATGACACCGTAACAATCATGCTAAATTACGTCATTGTCATTATCACAAACGTGTACTTTAAAAAGTTAAAACCATGTCTAATTTTTGGAAGAATTGATAACGGAAAATATATCGAGATCACTTAAAATTTATTATACAATAATTAATATTTATATGATGTAAATAATTGCACTAAGTTCGTTTGATTAAAAAACAGTGATAAACACACTTCAATAAATCTTTGTTAAATATATTTTTATTCTAATTTATATTTACCTATATCCATACTATATATGTATATAAATGTTTCAGTAGGGTTCTGGATTCCATAACTCTTTAATAGGTTTTAGACAATTTCACTATAGCGAGCCTTTAGATGTGTGATAACTTTTTACGAGAAAAACCCTTAATTTTTACAACCATCTTTTATAGTAATTTCCTAGGTTTACATTCTATATATTATTTAGGATGTTACCTTAATTCCATTTCTATTCGGTTCTTCGTCAGTCTGTCCCGTGATTATTGACGCTGTAAAACGTCGGGAAAAAGGCAAATTCATACGCGGTAAAACCTTAGATTTATTCTATTTATTAGTATATTTCTCATATTACAAACGCACATCCAGTCAACGTTAGTGCGCAACTAGCACTGTCGGGATTGTAATCGTTTTTAAAAGTAACTACATTGTCCTATTTACGTAAGCACCAAGTTACGAGTCTGATACAATTCGTCTATGTTACTTTCAGATGTTAGCATTCCTTTCTGCTTTAATAATACAAGTCTGGATTACACTTTTGTAGGAATTCTCAGGTATTCATTAAAAAAATTGATACATTTATTTTAAAAAAAAAATCGATGTAAATAGATGAACTCTGTATAAACCTATACGAATTCCTTATAACCTAATAATAGCAAGTAATTAGCAGCCTCGTGTGTGGTGATAATTATTACAAGGAATAGTAGTACACGAAATACAATTTGAAATTTCTCTAAGCCTAATAACAGGTCTTTGAATAATGAAATTTGTTTGTTTCAAATTGAGCACTTAAATCCACCAGGAAATGACTATTTTGAATCGAGTTTCCGAATGCGGCGGTTATTTAGGGAATAATTGCAGCGGGGCCTTCAAGGGAAGTCTACTGTTAAATAAGTCTTTTGTTATTCTTGTTTTGCAAAGGTTTGTCTTTTGTTGAAAAAAGAACTCATTTATTTTATTAATTACTTAGTCATTTTCTTTTATAATTATTATACACAAACCTTTTATGCCACTGCCAGCCATTTGTGAATAAAACTTTTATTATAATATAATTGATAAAAAAAATAAAGATAAAGATTAATTTTGATTATATATAATTCTAATAGCATAAATAATAATTAGATTTCTAAATGTAACAATTGAGTCTTGATTTAAAAACGAAAATATGAATTGTAGAGCGTCGTATAGATAACATTTTGAGTTATGCGCAAAACATGCGTCACATAAAGAAGACGGGGGTAACTTTAAAATGACTGTGTGTATTTTTACCTTTTACTTTGGGCCCCGAAGAGTAAGTAAGAGGTCCTTTTGTCGAGTGCCTCCGCCGTAGTGCGCCGAGCATCGCATCATTAATCTCTACGCAAACATGGTCGCCGCGTCCCCCGCCGTATCGGTAGATGCAATCGCCGCTCTGATCATCGAAAAAAGTTAAATGCGAATACAGTGGAAACTTTCGTATTATCTTTTCTTCCTCTTTCAATTACGTAAAGAAGTAGGACAATGTGCATTGAAACTTTTCACTAGAGTTGTAATGAATTTCATTCCGAACTATGTACATTTACATTTTTGTATTTCATTATATTTCTTTTCAATTTTTTTTCCTATTCATTGGCATCGTACCAAAATTTCAGTTAAGTTATTTACTGTACGTACAAACCTTAGAACTTTTGTCACAGTGACTACAAATGGAGAAGCAAGATAACTGCTATGTTCAAGTAATAATTTCTCCCTATTATACTGCTTTATTACTTTATGTTTATACTAGTAAAAGGATTATACCGATATACAAATTAATTATATTTCACTAGATATTTCAGAAAGATGACTGATGCAGCTTATAATAGAACCGCATTTCGAAAAAAATTGTGTGGGTTTGCGTGACTACTTCAGCGCTAAAAGGGGTCCGATGGGACGTTATGTTCACGAAGGACGATTGATTTTTATAAAAACAGGCAACAGGCGCCAGTCGATTCCCACTAAAACTGTTACGTATTTATTTGTCCGTTACAGCAACATTCACAATGTTTAGTGAAGTTTCCATTTTGTGCGCTGCGTCACGTACGTGACAAACTGCTCGTCTTAGGGATCGCCAAATATCATTTAGTACGTGCGAAGAGAAAACCAACCCGACGGGTAAATAAAATAAATCAAATATACAACTAACAGTCTGTTCCAAAAGCAAAATAATTCCCGGCGCCCAACTTTTATTTTCTTAGGAAGTAAAAATGTCTGTCAAAATTTTCCACTTAATAAACTGCCGCAAACGAGGTATTTTGGTACCGACTCGAACCTTTTATTTTTGCCGACAAGAGCGTTTATTTATATCTTATAAGAAAATTTGTAACTTGACATATATCGTTTCTTTCGAAAAAAAAAATTCCCGAACATTTCCTTTGTTTTATTTCTTTTCACGTTGCCTGTCGTAAGGCGAAGACAGAGCCGAAAATACGTAAATAAGGTTATGTATGTACGTACATCGCATTAGCGCGTGTCAGCGCGCGGTAATATCATCATGTTCTTTTCTGTGTCGCTCCGCACGCTGACCCCATATAAATAAGGTCCCTTATTCTGTTTTTCAAAGACTCCTCATGTTAACACGTGTTCTGTAGTTGGGGCAAAGTTTGCGGCGGGCGTCCAGTCCAAATGAAATTTGCTTCAGTGACACCGGCCGTCGACGAAGGCGGAAAATAAGACGAGCCAGGTGCGTTTTAGCGTTTTCACTCTGACGATTTAAGTTCACAAGCTCAGCGGCTTTCGTTTCTATGGTCTCATGTAGATTACAATTTTAAGTTGATAAAGCAATAATGTACCATCTTGTGTCTCTATTTGCAGACTCCCAATCCATACTCTAATAAGACAGAACCTTTGGAAATGGTATTTTGAAAGAACCCAATTTTATTTTAGGAGATATGGTGACGAAACAAACAAGTCTTACGCCTGGTAGTAGAGAACACGCCTGCCCATAACAACACACACAGAACTGCTTGACCCTACGCTGATTTTGTCATTTAGAGATGTAAGATATGATATCTCTATGCCCAGTAATTACACTGGCAACATTACAAGCGAATTCACACCGCATTCACTAGATACACCTGAGTTTTGCAGTGATTGTCACTGCCACCGATTAGATGCCTACAACAGCTGTCGTGGTAACAGTTCGCAAAGAAGACTCCAACGGCCCTTACCCACAATAATTATAGTTTAACCAACCTACGCATGTCCACAAGCGTGACTTAGCAGAAATAAGGGTATCCTGATAAATGTGGAAATGCGAGGGCTGTTTTGTAGAATTTAAATAATCCAGTACTAATTATAAAATAATTATTTTATCATATTTGATGACAAGACAAACGACTCAGGCGCCTGATGGTAAGCGACAAGCTTGATTATAACAGCACAGAGCAACTTAATAAGCTGTGCTATCCTTATACCCAGTTAATTTCCCGAAACTTTACCCTTAAAACTGGAACACAACATGCGTAAACTACTTCCATACGTAATTTTCCAAAATGGAGTCTGCAAAAGAATCCTAGCGCATAGTTAATAACTTGCACTCTTTTAATATATTCTTTATTATATTAATATACCACCAGAGCGTTTCTAATATAAATTGATTTAAGCGGTCGGAATAAATAATTGCCTGTGTAGTAAACATATTTTTCTTACTAAACATTTTGTCCAGCTAACAAGTATAAATCAGATGAGGTAATATGTATCGTCTCGCCCTTTTTAGACATTGTTATTCTTGTTAATATTACATCACGTAAGAAACAAACAAACCTTTGTTTTTGCTTATTCTTTGGTATTATCTTAGCGGGCCGTTATTTATCTTGCTAAACTCTGGCGATATCATTGTTAAAATCAAACTTATTTACAGATTGTGTATAAAATAATTTAAAATCAAATAAAGACAATTAATTTCTTCCATTTTACCAATGTATTACTACTATATGTACTATTCACATAAATACAAGAAATAATAATGGGATATCAAATTTGTGATTACACACATTTAATGTAAAATAATACTTGGTGCAATCTATTACAACTCATAAAAAGGGACCTTTTAGATTTGCCCGAATACAAGTTGACCCTGTCATGTAGTTTTTGTATATAATTTAACAATTTTGTATTCATATACTATAATCAGTTTAAATAAAAGTAGAAATTTTTGAACAGTCAAAGTAAAAAAATAATATAATAAGATATTATTTAAAAAAATAATTAATGCGAATTATCAATAGAATACAAAATACACAGGTTAACTTAAAAATTACTGTTCCAATAGGTTAAATTGAAAATATTCTTAAAGCATTTAGTAGAAACCAACTATTAACTTATCCTCGAAATCGATTCTACTTAGAATTTCAGTCAAACCAGCAAAGGTTTTAAGACCATTAAAATCCTTACCCATACGAAATAAAGACGATTCCTTCCATTCCCTATGAAAGGCTAGATGGGAACATCAGAAACACTTACTCTTTTCATCTATCATGAGTGTTTGTCATTTTCACAATGTAATAAGGCAATTTAATCAAGCTGTGCTTAAGTACGCTGTGTTCGTCACACAAAATTTAAGGTGAAATCTACTATGTTATTTCCTTAGAAACTTTGGCATTCAAATCAGACTGTTTTTCGATAGAATAACTGGTAAAGCTGTGGTGCTGTAGTGATAATCTCATGGTCTATAAAAATGTCTTAGCAATAGAATTAAAGCTTTTTGAACGAATTTTGCGTGTTTACTTTTAGGTTAAAGTGATAAAAGTATTATTATTATGACTAATTTACCCTAGCAATCTGGCTTAGAGACACGAACGTTGGTTCAATTATGAGACATTTAAAATTTTAAATGTACAAAGGATTATTTAAATTAGTATCTCTTGTTCTTGATGTATTGATATCCCTCATTTTAGACTAGATTTGTTCATTCAATAACTTACATGTGTACACAACTACAACAGGATCATGAGTAACAGAAGATTCTATTCAAACCTGAGTTAAAACATAGTCGATGTAGAGCCTGATTGTTAAAGTGGATTGCAGTGAGCGACTATAAGCCAAGCCATAAATATAATATATGCCATAAATCCTTGCAAAAATAGCTTTAAGTTTTTAGATCATAGACATTAATCGGAGAGATTAGCTGTAGCTTACTAGGTATACAATAGTATAATATGCAAGAAAAACAAACACCACTACATTGCCAGACCTCAAGATACATATGTCTTTATACAAATGAATTATTGAGAGTACGACGGTGGCTTGGATTATTTATTCGACGTCTTACAACTCTGTCTGTCGAATCATAAACTTAAAACAAAAGTAAAACGCAAACGCGACAGACTGTTTGGAAATTAGTTTTATTTAATTTAATTTAATTTTCAGATATATACAGTGATAACAACAACAATAATACTCCTGAAGTCAAAATGTAGAGTCTCGTCGAAGAAACAAGAAATTACGTTTATATTTATTCCTTCCTCTATGTTTTATCACTAAGATAAATCGACAGGGAGTTGAGAGACAATTTGTATACATTTCAATATTATCGTCATACTGAGACTACTAAGTCAGAGATAATATTAAACTGAGTAAGCAGTCTCAGGTTCAACCACCTCATTTAAGATAATAGTTTTGTTTACAAAGAAGAACGTTTACTTTGTTGCGAGTCGATTGGCACTGTAACTTTTCTGGCTGATATAATCATAGGAAAAAGTTTAGTGGATAAACCGGACCGACGGCGCAGTATATTTCGGAATTGTCAGGGCAATAAATAATGAAGCTGGCGTAGTTGTGAGCGAGATTAAACGGCGGGGCACGTCCTTAGTAAACTTTCGATTCCAATTCGGTGTCAGTCGATATTAAATTAAAAGTACCCACGCATTCCTATCGCGTCTTTTTCCTGTCCATTTGCAAGGACTGTGTAGAACCCGGGGTCACATCTAGTACCTAACGCTTGTAAGGCACGTTGATAGTCATATGGATACAACTCAAAAATCAAATATTAATTATCAAATAACAAGTAAAGTATGTAAGTAACAGCCTGTAAACGTCCCACTGCTGGGCTCAGGCGTTCTATGTATAGAGGATTTAAAGGCATAGACCACCACGCTGCCCTAGTGCGAGATGGAGGACTTCACATATCTCTAATCAAGTACAACATTAATTAATTGCTACATACTTTAATACTGTCCTTTTCATTTTATGTAAGGAGAAGCTGAACAAATTCCGCATAAAGACCATCAATATGATAAATATGTGATGTCTAGACCAAATTTCAGCAATGGCGGACATTCTACAAGAGGCCCGCCAATTGCGTGGGTGATGTTATAATCTCATCGATACTTTACTTTCATAGCCCAATGGTACGGATACCAACATACCTGAGTAGAGATCAGGCGTACGCGAGACTAACAATAAACCAACCTCATATTAACGACTAAATCAAGCAACCGAAAACATATAGACCAGCATCTGAGACCAATTTTATTTTATTCCCATCTGGTGCATAGGAAAGCAATGATTAATGTTATGTAATCAATATGAGTAGCTTGTTACGTTTATTTATCGGAATATGTGCTATATGTAAATCGCCAATATATATAAGTATGCACTAAAATTACACCATTTGACAATTTAAAAAAATCATTCAAGCGTATCCATGCTATGACAAACTGCGAGGGGAGAAAATTTCTAGGCAAGCGATTGAACGGCGACGCATACTTGAGTGATGGCGGACTTTTTTATTTGAATCGTGTGCGTATGCGACCGTCCGAACGCCCACCCGACGATCCGCTGTTTCGCATTACCCACACCCCGACGTACATTAGGCAGGCTTCGTCACCTCCTTTCTTTACGTTCTGTACAAAGTAAATACGGAAATACAATTACTTACTCTGTTTCGTCAAAAAAATTTTCACTAGATTTTCTCTTCGAACGTCAAATAAAAAATAAAAGGTAACGTATGCGATTTACAATTTCAAGAAAGTATATGCATGCCGTAAAAATTATTGAAAAATTCTTATACTTCATGTATGTCATTGTAAATTTAAGTAAATTATATTTGAAAATATTGTGAAAGTATGTATTTTAATAATAAACACATTCCCATATGAAACGTGCATGTACATATATCACTCAAAAGATTGGAAAACATGAGCCAAATTTACATACATGAGTTTTATGTCTCTTTTCATGTTTTATTTAGGAAAGAACACGCATTGGTATGAGCCCCTCACTTTCGGCGTAGTAACACTCCAGGACAAGGCCGTGTGACCGCCTTTTGAATTTTAATGTTATGCTCCCTTAGATAGCTCTAAAAATAATTTCCCGTGTTTCTAGTTTCTAAAGGAATCCCCTTTTCGTTTTCATATTGCATGCATGCACTCATACGTAGAAATATCTTTAGGTTACTTTACGTCGTCGGGCTTCTTCGAAGGCGTTTGCAACAAACGGTATATCCAAGATCTTATTTACTTTTCAAAGTGGTAAAGAACAATTTCCAGTAGCGAGCGCGACATTTTTACTGTACTATAAGCAAACAATATGCGATACGTGTGCCCTCCATTTGTTTAGATCTTTCGTTATATTAGTGAAACTTGTAGCGCGTCGCGATTTTCCTCATAGGCATTTTCCGGTTTCGCCTTCTCACATTTCCGTTAATAGACGTGTCACTAACTTTGCGTTTTCAATTCGGTACCGGCCGCGGCGGGGGCGGCGGCGGCGGTTTCAATCAAAACGTGCACGCACTCACTCCACATCCTCACCAGCCTTGCCTTTTAGAATAAGAATTGTCTTTTTCGCTGTACTCAGTGAGAACGCTCGCCAAATAAGGAGATCGCTTTTTGTAAAAACGTTCCGAAATACATTATTATGATCACAATATTGCACACATATAACACGCACTAAATTCCCCGAAGACTTATTCAGTCTCTTTACAGATTTGACTAGCATAATAGTCTTAGAATTTTTTTTATAAACAAAAATTTACATACGTAAAATAAAACTGTTAGATGTCCAACTTGTTCAGTCCGGCCCGTGACCATGAACGCTGTAAAGTGTTTGAAACGTCGGGAAATTAAAAATTTTAAATAATCGCCATAAAATCCGTAAATAGTTTTATTTTATAATGTCAAGTATTCGCGTAAATAGAAGAAATCATTACATAGTAACTTTTAAATTGTATACAATTCTAAACGATCGTTCATGCTTTGCATACAAAAAATATATTTTTAAGTAATGCTTTTGGTAATCCGAGTTAAGATAGCAAGATTGAGTAACGCCGAGTTAATTTTTTGTGCTTGTATATTTTCTAAAGTAATCTCAGCGATAGGGTAAAAATGATCTCCACACTAGGGGAGCGTGGTTGTCGCCGGGGGCTCTGTGCCCACCCGCCATGAAATTAAAGCCGACTCGCGCCGAACGAGCGATTGAATAATAAACGAAAGAATTCGCGTCCTGCCCTTGTATTACGTATTCATGACGACTGGCCCCGTGGACGGCGCTCAGATGCGGAGCGCTGTGACGTGCCGTGAAAGGCCCATCTGTCGGCGACTGTACCCCAATAAAACTGAGAACGCCGTTTTCAACGGTAACGTGAACGCTGTACGTATACAGTTTTTAAAGAAAATGTTTTCCAAATGTACAGACACCATCCACGATAACGCACTTGAAACGGACTTACAAATCACTGCGAATCAAATGTAATGTAATGTATAAATATATCAGTGTTATAAGAATACAGTTGTAAGTGGTAGGACTCTTGCAGAGTCAGTCTGGGGAGGTACGACTGCATTATCAGATATTCTGCCGCAGTAGTAGTGTGTAAGCACTACTGTTCCGGTTGGAAAGGTAATGATGCCAGTGAAAATCTGTATTTGCTCTGTGACAAAGAGATAGAACATCTTATATCTCTGAGTTATAAATGCAGCACAGAGCCAAGCACGCTCCTTATGGTAC
>DWGO01000386.1:0-12623 GCA_018247635.1 Eurytides dolicaon deicoon
CTTGTAGAGTCCGACTAGGGAGGTACCACTGCATTGCCAGATATTCTGCCGTCAAGCAGTAGTGTAAGCACTACTGCACTACCGGTTGGAAGAACAATGATGTCAATGAAATTACAGGGCAAAGAGATAGACCATCTAATATCTCTGGATGCCGAGCGCAGCACAGAGCCAAGCACGCTCTGTGTGATACTGTGTTGTTATGGGCAGACATGACGCTTACGAATTGCTCGTCTCGTCACTTTATCTCGTGGAAAAAAACCTAGTTGAAAAGACGGAGTGCGTTGTTTTTAATGAGTGTTCTGTAACTGCACAGCGTTACATATGAGCCTTCAAGGAGTCATCAGGCCTTATATTATTTTATCCCGTTTGCACTACGGGTGGGTCCTGAATTTCCGTTAATGCAGGACAATGTCCGTACACACGCCAACCGAGCAACAAGCAATGGATGACGCACATATTCGAGTGTTACTGTGATCAGAGAACAGTCCCGATTTAAAACCGATCGAGTAACTAAAATCACGAGTTAGATGGCAAACAGGCAGTTTATAACAGTAGCAGTTGATTAACGTTGTGAAAAAAGCCTTGGAAGAAATTTCAGCAGAGACATAGCTCGTTTGATAAAGATTATGTATTCCAGGCTTCAGGAGCGCATAGCTAAGAGAGAACGCCATACCCGATACTAAAACAACTAAAATACCTGGTTTTTTTGTTGCGACTTTCTTTAGGTAACATTTTTCATCAAAATTTTGTACATTCGGTTTTAATGTGAATTAACTTCTTTTTTTAATAGTTAATTGACCATTAAATTAATTATTATAAAAACCCCAATCATTGGATTAATTATGTGTTTTTCACCGTAATATTCATGGTACACCAAAAATACCAAGTGGCCCTTTGAAGCACAGGTAACAAACATTTTACACATTTACCTTTCCTCCTAATATAGTTCTTTTCTCCTCCCACAAACACGTTTATTTTCAGCACAATATCATTTTTTCCTTATGAAATTCCCATTGGAAGGCTATAGATTAAAAAATAAAAACATTCAAGGGACCGTGCTGAAGGAAAATTAAACGCACACTTCATTTGGCAACATATTTGTGCATCTTAATAAACGTCGAAATGTATTGTGAACGTTCTACATACATAAAGTAAATACTGAATGTCATGAAGTGTCGTATCTTGAACGTGCAGTACGTCTTGAGCAGGTCCTTAAATATTCTTAATACATTACGTACTCAGCCTTCACAATTATATAGCCAATATCGTCCGTAAGACTTGTGCGTGAATATAGAAATATCATGTTCTCGAAATCATCACTAGTTGAAGTATCGTTCAAATCAACGATAGCATTTTTTTGGTAAGCGTGACGCCTGCCCATAACAATACAGATCCACACAGAGCGTGTTTGGCTCTGTGTTGCGCTCGTCACCTAGAGATATTAGATGGTCTATCTCTTCGCCCTGTAATTTCGCTGTCATCATTGCTTGAAGGTCAATGATGCCAGAGAAAAAAAGTGCTTACACACTACTGTTCGGTGGCAGAATATCAAGCGATGCAGTGGTACCGCCCAAGTCGGACCTAACACTTAGCGAATAGCTTATTACATATTATTAATCGCTGTTGAGTAACAATATGAAATAAGCTATTTACAAAGTCCTGTCTCTCCACTCATCTTCGTTTTGGTTAAAACCGACGCTAGGAGTAAGGCCTTTATGATAAAATAACCTCTCGTTTTATTTCATCCACTGGCTAGTAATAATAATTTCTCAAAAGAAAAGATATATTACAGACTTCAGGGTATTTCAATAAAAAAACACGTTTATTGTTAATATTTATTTTTTATTACTACTTGATTTTTAAGCATAAAATTTATTGACAGTATTTATTTTAAATTATTATGTGCTTGTTTATCAGGGTTTCATTTAGCGATACATAATTTATTATTATTATCATCGGATTAAAGATATTAAGGATCACATTAGGTCCAAAAGGCTTCAAAAATCTCTTGTATTACATACAAAGCAGTAAAAGTACACTTCAGTTTGAATGAATATATGAATTGTTAAAGATCAACAAAATATACACATTTCTGGTAACTCTAGTAAAGGTAAAAAGGTAAAAAATTGGACTTAGAAGTAATTGGTTCGCTTAGATATGGTTAAAACTAGCAGTCACTGTATTAAATGTACTAATATCATCTATATCACTATGTATCATTAATGACTAGATTAATTTTTCTGGTATATTAATAGTTATAATATGGATAAACGCCTTTCATTCAAACAACCTCTGCGTAGGAATATACAAAAAATGTATTTATTTGAGTATTATTTTCTAAGATTTAAATAAGTAGAGTCTACTAAAATACAACTAACTATCAGTTCCTATTACATATTTTTGGCATGCGATTTTACTAAATATTATATATACTGTACTGAAATTGATTGAAGTATTTAAAAATCTTAATTGCATAAGATTTATTATGACATTAATTGAAAGGAAACAGTAGTTTGCAATGCGTCAAACATGTTTTACACATTAACATTTCCTTATAATATAGTTTTTTTCTCTTACATGTTTATTTTCAGCACAATAACAGTTTTCCCTATAGAATTTCCATATGAAGCGCTTATAGATTAAAACAAATAAAAACATTTAAGGACCGTCGTGCTGGAGGAAAATTAAATGTGCTATGACGTACTTCATTCGTAAAGATATGTATGCAGGTTAATAAATCGTCGAAATACATTGTACTGAAACGTTCTATATACATATTGCAAATACTGAATGTCATGCAGTGTCGCATCTTGAACGTGCAGTACATAGTAAGCAAGTCCTTAAATATTCTTAATACATTACGCACTTAGCCGTCACGACCATATAGCCAATATCGTCCGTTTACTAAGCGGTAGGACTCTTGCATAGTCCGACTGGGGCGGTGACACTGCATTGCCAGATATTTTGCCGCCACGCAGTATATCTGTAAGTGTGTAAGCACTACTATGTTCCAGTATTGAAGGGCTATAATGATAGTGAAATTACAGAGCAAAGATAGACCATCTAATATCTCTGGGCGACGAGCGCAGCACAGAACCAAGCACGCTCTGTATGGTACTGTTTTGTTATGGGTAGTCGCGACGCTTACCATCAGGCGCACTTGACTTGCTCATCTCATCACTTTATCTCGTAAAAAAATCGTCCATAGAACGTGTGCATGAATATAGAAGTATCAAGTATCCAAATCGTAACATGTTGAAGTAAGATTTAACGATATCGTTCCGCCATGGGACAGGACCCTAGAACTATTCAGGTTTCCACACTACGATGGAGCCGTTTAAATCGAAAGCAGATAATAATAAATTATCTACTACTTTAGTATTATAAATTACCAAAAAAATTTCCCAATCATATTGGTTCATTTACCAGTTAACTGTGTCGCTCCGTTTACAAAATGCGCAATTTGTGTGTCGTGAAAATTGATGCACATGGTAAGTGTATCTGTTAAAATATTGCATGAAACAGATTAGCTTATTTTATAAAATTGGCAATTTTATTTCTAGTAAGGAATACTAGTAATAAAATTGCCAATATTATATTCACATAAAATTCTGCCACGTTTTATGAAGAGTATACTCGTCAAAAAAAGTTAACTGGTTAAGCGGCATCGAGATGATATGAGAATTAAAAGCAATTTGTTTGGTCAATTTTTATCTCCACTCTTCCCCCGTCACCGCTTCTGTAGAAACACAACGTAAGAAACTTATTAATCACATACTCAAGACCGTAGTAGTGAGATATTAAAAAAAATACTGTTAAACGCCTCGGCAAACCGGACAATTAACAACAGTCGAGAAAAAAAACAAATGGTTGACGTTGACGTAACTAACGTGTATAACCAGTTTTTCAAAACTAAGTACCGGTTGCGACCTTCACGGCGAAATAATAACCGTATACAATAACAATTAATTTATCGACGCCCCTGAGCCACTTTTACCGCGACGTTGCAGTTGTGCCGTAACGTTCAATAATCCTTTAATTGTTCACTTCAAAATTAATTAACAAAACGTTATCAAAAATTATTCGTATGATCATAATATCCTATTGTCCACTTCAAAATTAATTAACAAATGGTTAACACAAACACGTTAACAAAAACGATTCGCAACATCCATAAAATCCGTTTTATCATCACGTTCACCTCAAACAGTCGACAACAGTTAACGAAAACGGTTTATTAATCGATAGCCACTATTTAGGTCACTGCTCTACGCCGACGTCCTCGTACAGAATGAAGCTGTAGTGCAGCGCCATGAAGGAGGCGCTGAACATCTGCGCTAGGGTCGGCGCGGGCTGCAATCAGCGATGGTTGGGCCAATGGCCAAAATCCTCGGGGAGATCGTGCCTTGCCACCAACGTGGAGTAATGTATGAGCGGCAATACAGCCCCGCCAAGCACCATAGCCCCAAAGATCGGCTTGTGGATCAACCTGCAATATTGTATAAAACTATTTACGGATTTTTTTTATGTGGCAAGACTTTCGAAGAGTCCGACTGGGGCGGGACACTGCCAGATATTCTGCGGCCAAGCAGTAGTTGTGTTCCACTTTGAAGGGTAATGATGCCAGCGAAATTACAAGGCAAAGAGATATACCACTATAATATCTCTGGGTGACGAGCGCAGCACAGAGCCAAGCACGCTCTCTGTGGTGCTGTGTTGTTATGGGCAGGCGCGACGCATCCCATCAGGCGCACGACTTGCTCGTCACTTTATCTCGTAAAAAAATCTTAGGTTTAAATTTTTGACAAGGTAGTTTGAATTTTCATGGTCAAGGGGCGGACTGAACACTGTAGAGTATTTGAAAGTTAAATTTAAAATTAACGCAAAAAATCCGTGAATAGTTTTATTTTATAATGTCAAGTATTCATATAAATAACAGGAATCATTACAACCTGCAATAATTCAAATTACCTTGTCAAAAATTTAAACCTAAGAATGTTTTAACGAGACGAAGTGACGAGACGAGCAAGGCGTAAGCCTGATGATAAACATCACACCTGCCCATAAAGACACAGTACCAGACAGAGCATGTTTAGCTCTGTGGTTCACTCATCACCCGGAGATATAAGATGATCTCTCTTAGCAATTACTCTGGTATCAATGCCTTAGTAGTGCTTACACTACAGCTTGGCGGCAGAATATCTGCCAATGAAGCGGTACTGCCCCAGTCAGACGACGAATTCTTAGTATAAAGATGTATGGAATTAGAATATATTGACCTATATGCCAGTATACAGTGGTTACTACATAATTCTACAGAAATTATTGTAATAATAATTTATATTAAAACTCACCACGGTAGGGACATTACAAACAAGGTATATGAGAATGAGAGCACCAAATTAACCCACACTCTTGTTGAACGCCTGAGAGCACTTGATATCCACTTGCACTGCAGAACTGAAATCAAAATGATAATTTAAAAATAAATTGTATAGTCTTATAAAAATAAAAGTTACTATTCACAGATATACAGATCAATAAAGAAGCCAATCCGAAAGAAAATAGAATTTAGGTCAGGACACTTATAGCTATCTTCTGGGTTAATGTGGGAACAGATTTAGCACCAAGCAATTATTATTTGTTTCCAAAAACGAAAAAAGAGATTGAGTGATTAAAATTTTTATATATTTTTTTAATAAACTTAAAAAAAATACAATGCTACAAAAAGAGACGAAAGAAAATAAATGGATGGAAAATGGTCATAACAATACGGCGCTACGTAGTATTTTAACCTGTAGTAATTTAAAACTGCTCGACTCCGTGATGCACTTGTCACTTAAAGATTTAAGATGGCCTATTTCTATGCCCATTGAATTATGCTGACAACACTGCTCTTTCATTTTGGACACACTGTTACTCTACAATACACAGTGGACTCTACAATAGCTCTACCACTGGTAAGATTTTTTTCTAGCTAATTCTTTAAGCATATTAGTTGTTTAAACTTGGATGCAGGTAAATTACCATCACCCAGGTATTTAAGGAATTAATATGTGAACCAGCAAGTTGAGCTGCTAAAAGCAGTAGTAAATTATCTTTGTGACCTTGATTCCACTCACATACTCAACATAAACATTTATGGCAGTTTATGTAAAAAAAGATCATACAAATTTATACTAACAAATGGTAACCCAATCAGGATGTAGCGTCATAGCAGAAGCAAACACTTGTACAAGGCCAAGAATCCTGTATTTCCATGTGTGGACATTTGCATCATGTTTCTCCAATTCGTGCAGTTGTTTTAAGCTGTATGAACCTTTGCGCAGCAATGATATGGGATCAGCTGACGGAAAATTCATTGGACTATATGGCTGAAGAACGCCTCTTTCAATTACTCCAACTGCAGTGTACTGTGGAGTTCCATTTTTAAATAAATGTTAATATTACATATATCAACATATATATTAATATGTGAGACAACTACTTTATACACCTATACAGCCTATTTGACAGAGTTAAAGATTATAATCTGTTGAGAAGTGAAGAAAGCTAATATTTTATTATAATTTCTTTATTACTACTTTTATTTCAAAAAAAATTGATATAATGAATCACAATTAAACATAATTGTTGGTATTTATACTTAAAAACAAGAGATTTTTAAAACATAAATAAATCTGCTATACAATGAATAAATAGGATTTCTATTTGATAAAAAAACATCTCTAGTGTGTAACAACTATTTGTAGATTCTCACACCACATCCTAATTTAGAACTGAATGTATGCACAGGCTAGCTATAACGCAATTTGTATTAATATTAATAGTTATCACACTCACAATATCATCTTCTCGGCCAGCATAGGAAAAATGAATACGGAGATCGCCAACCTCATGCTCCAATGCACTCACGCCGTGATAGTAAAAACCTGAGTGCAACTTGATATCACTGCGTTCTGGTCTTGAATCTGACCATATCTCATAATAGTCATTTACCTTTCGTTTTACATCAACACCTGAAAAATGTCATTTGAAACTCTTAAATTAATTATACCAAATATTAATTTAATATAAAGTTACCAAATTGTTGTTTTTTTACTAAAAATACCAGTTAACACCTTGAGATTGAAAATTTATATCTCTAGACCCAGTAATTATACTTCAAACTGAAACTGAGTAGTGCTTACACATTACTGCTTCATGGTACAATGACTGACAGTGCAGGAACTGCAAAGTCAAAGCACTTAGAAAAAGTGTTATCTAGAATGTGGACACATAGTTTATCAATGTTTTATTTAAAAATCTTGAAAAACTGAGTTTGTTTTGTGTTTAATATGTCTGCATACACCTTGTGGCAACTAAAAAAATGTTTTGGCTGAGCTTAGTCAGTAGTATGGCTCACAAGATAATTGAATTTTTAACTAATCCAAGGCCAATCAAAACAGTGTCTGTGTAAAACTATGTATATATACATGTAAATATAACAAATGTGTATCTTAATGACAGAGACACTGACGAACATTGGATCATATATAGTTACAATATAAAAGATTCCTAACACATTATAGTTATGTATGTATGTAATAACTATGATAAATTTGAATCAACAATTGACCCCAATATTAATCAGATCCGTTCTATCGCCAACATATTTTTGTTTTGCTGTACATTTAATAAAAATTCTTAAAGTTACCTAAATATAGCCATCCAATTTTCACACTTTCCGCAATATGTGTTTCACTGAAGATAGGTATAGAAGTAGGATTATGATGACCAGATCTAATATAGAACAGTGATGAATCAATAACATAATCTCTCCAGTCTTTATGATACCAATATGTTTTCTGTGACTCTTCACCAGGTTCATTAAGAAAGGTTTCCTTATCCCTGTAAAATTATGGAGTAACATAAAAACAACACCTTCATTTTTCATTATATTGTTACTAATGATTCTGTTATAAAAAATAAGTAGTCTAATGGCCATAGTAGATAAAATGCAAGTTTAACAAAATTTACTTTTATTGTATATCTATCTTTTACTGATAAGTAGACAATGTAAATTACATCTTTAGTGTTCAATATTTTTTTAAATAATGACAAAACCAGAGAAGTATTTAATTATATTTTTCTTAGTAATTTCTTGTATTAATGCATACACATACACAATATATTAAATAAATATAGAAATATTAAACAAAAAACATTAGGGATTTTATCATGTTTTAAATTTACTTCTTACCGGTAAAAAAAATTACTTACGTTGTTTCTTCAATCCATTGGTACATCTGCACTCTCTTTCTTAACTTAACAGCCTGAACTTGGATATTATAGTCAGGTTCAGATATAGGTTCCAATATACGAAGAGGTCCAATAATATGCACAATTCTACCTTCATAGCGAGCAGCATCATCACTTGTGTGCACATCAATACTTTCAGCATTGGACATTAACTCCTCTAGCATTAAGTTGCTTTGAATTGTCTGACTCTAAAAACAAAACAAAATTGTTAAAATTTAAGATCATACTAACTAAATTTACAATTTCATGCTAATTTAATTTCTAGATTAAAGTTGATAACAAATTGAAAAATTGTAAAACAAATTTTTCAGCACTAATTTGTTTTACACTAAGAATAAAAGTTTAATAATGCCTTATTAATCTCATATAAACAATAAAAGAAATAATATTATGTTTTATGCGCTTATTAATTTTCCATGCAAGTATTCTCATTCAACATGTTCTTGAAAAATATATACACTAAAGATTACGGTAACACATTTTTTAACCATTTAATGTGAAGTTAAATTGTTGAAAGTATTTAGTTCTTTTGATACTAATCCGTAATTGTTATGACATCTCATCATTTTAGAAAATAATTGTTATTGTTAAAACATTAAATAAAACAGTTTTTACTTTGTTTTGATGAAACCTTATTGTAACTGTTCTAATTAATAAACTTACCTCAGCCCATAGTAGAAAATAAGTAACTCCCAAAAATAGCACAAAGCTAAGTAATGTCGTTAACCATGTTTTTTTGAACTGACTTGAAACACTACCCCAATCCATTACTATAAATGTTAATATGATAGATTTTGTTCAGTTAGGTAGGTCAGAGTACATATAAACCAAACTAAGTAAATTAAATTTTTTTTATATGTTTTACAAGAAGACGGACATGAAACTACAAATTTGCAAACATTTTAACATTTCTTAAATCAAATTCAATTCATATAATCACTTCGTTGATCAAATTCACAACAAAAGTTGTTTTTATTTTATAATGTCATTCCAGTTCTTACGTCAGTCTCAGTCATATTTACTTTGAATTCCGTCCGAGGCACTGGCATTTGTACCGCACTGATAAATCAGCAGAATATGAGATCATAATTCTAATTTATACAAAATTATGGTAAAAATGAACATTTTCGGAAACAAAGTAAATTATATAGACAAACCTACAAACAAAGAAATTAGAAAATTACATATCTTCCGTTAAGCAACATGAACCATATAACTAGTTTAGGACATGATTTTATGCTCATTCGATAGAGCTCGAATCTTGGCTTAAATCGTAATCGTTACGGAAACTGATTAAGTTCAAATTTTTTGTCGCAATTTAGATCACATGCTTGATTGGTCGTTCCCTTTTCAATTTACTATACTATAACAAGATTAAAGAATGGTATGTTTCTAACCTAAAAGCTAAACAATACCTATAAAATAAAATTTGTAGAACCCATATTAATCTACAGCTGCTATTCTAGCTAAAGACATTATCAGCAATCAGATATTAAAGAAGCTCCCAGGCCCAGTAAGCTGCTCCTTCCCGGATGCCTGAAAAGAGGCCATAGTTATCGGCATTCCAAAGTCGAATAAACCAAAAAATCTCTTTTTTGCTCTTAAAGTGCCGTACAGACTCGTACACATCATAGCCTATTTATTGAACCGCTATTTTCGATATCACGTAGATGGCACCCTATCCTCTATCCACCCTGCCCCATCAGGGATAGGACGGAGCCATGGGGTACTCCATCAGGGCTGGAGTCCCCCATGGCTCCGTCCTATCCCCGCTCCTTTTTTCGCTCTACACGAGCGATATTCCGCAAGATCCGCAGGTCAATTCGCATTTCGCGAACGAAACTGCGCTCTTTTCTTCCGACTGCCACCCTGGTTGCATTACTATCCGCCTTCAGTGCGCTGCCCATCGCCTCGGCGACTGGTTTCGCACATGGAGAATAGACGTTAACCCGGAAAAAAACGAAGCAATACATTTTAACTGGACTAACGGCCGTCCCAAACCCTACTCCAGTCCCCCGACCTGTGCTCGCAAAAACAGGCAACTGGGCCCACTCACATTTTGCGGCCAACCAATTTCATGGAAACGAGAGGTCAAATGTCTCGGCGTCATCTTCGACTCCAAAATGTCATTCTCCCAACACGTAAAAATGTTAGGAATAGGGCCGCATTCGTGTTCGGGCGCCTCCAATTACTAGCCAACTCAAAGAGCAAAATGTCCTTAAGACACAAGCCCCTATTATACCCAAAAGCCTGCGTCCGTTCTATTATGTCATACGCCTGTCCCGCATTTGCGCACATCTATCCAGACCACTTGAATCGTCTTCAAGTAGTCCAAAACCGGTGCCGGTGGGTATCAGTGGAACGACGATCTGCACCGCGACTGCAGAATCCCGACGATCCGCGAATTCTTCCGGGAAAATCGCAAATAAATACTGGGATGGTAGCCGCGATAAATTACCCACCAGACCCATACGTGTCCCATCACACATCGGAAACGTCACCCGCGTCACGACCTTCTCAATCCGATTGGGGGTCCAAAGTACTCCGGACCCACCATCGCGAGTCCTACCGGCACACCCTACACAATAAAGTTAAGAAACATCTAATATAATACTCACGGTAGGGAGAAATCGTTTACGAGCGCGGCGACATATCCACACCGCGTACACTCGCTTTACCCGGGTTTCGGGGCGGTTCTCACCGCCCCAGCAAACGTTTAATTAAGTACAGTCGACGGCCGTCGCCATCTAGATCCGTAAATCGGGCCCCGACAGCCCTTAGCCGAAAATCCCCCATTTTGCTATACACGCCTGCCCTCATGCGTGGCCCCGCAAGACATGGGGTCTATCCAAACCTAACATTTCCATGGGTTCGGTGATCTGATGTAGCCTTTTAGAACCGGATAGGCTAAAAGCAACTACGTCGTTATATACAGATACATATACCTAAGAACCGAAGTAATTTTTCATTTTAGCTACGTGAACTGAAATAATATGTGTATGTTCATTCAAAAATTAGAAATGGCTAAACAAATGTCAAGAAAACTATAATTTTTTTGTATGGCGTTAATTTTATCAACATTACAGTACATTTTATTTCAATCGATTCATCCACCTTTATGTGGTGGAGAAGTAAATCGTAGATGCGGGGCTTTAAAAATACTTTCCGCTTACCTTGTATGTTTTTTAATGAAAATGTTTTTTTGACAGATTCAGCCCCTTCCCAAATGCCTAAAAGAAGTGTCAGCATTATAAATTCCTCAGTTTAATGGGAAAATTATGAACATGGATTAAGGAATAAATTTAGATCATAAATCTTATTTCAAATAAGCAGTTCGCCTTTAGAATTGCCCATTCTAAAATGCCCTCCCAGTACAACCCATCATGGAGCAAAGACTGACAAATCACCATAACGATGCTTCAAAGCAAAAATACATGTAGGTTGACTTTTTTCAATGTCACCAAGACTTAATTGTATATTGAGCCAAACTTTATCATATTGGCTTATTATATAAGCACTAATGGAGCACGAGCTTGTCGTGTACACCAAACTTGTCGCATGCGATGTGGTGTCAAATTCGAGAAAGCCCTATCCGTGGGAACCCTGAACCTTGACAACTGGTTTTATACAAGGTTCAGTACTCTCAGCGGCTCTTTACTTCTTATACTCCAGTTAAGGTCGAGTTGGCCCTATAAGCTAATGACATCGCTTTAATGCAATCGATTGCAGCAAAGTTCAGATGCGCCTCTAGTCCACACTAAATGCTCTTGAAGAATGGAATACGAGGATAAATGTGAACTTTGATCTCGAAACCAGCTCTGCACATTATACATGAAAATCGACATACGGTTTACATATTTTTAAAGATGCCGTCGTACACGAGCCGCTTTATTTCTTTTTATGTAAGTCTGCGAGCCATCTGCCTCCAGGTTAAAGCTACCAAATAATAGCGTGCCAGACAAAGAATAATCGGTAGAAGAAGTTTCTAATGCACATAATGAAGGCTGTGTATGTTTCTTCAAATTGTTAAATTATTTACAATACAATTAAAATTCAGTAAAGTTAAACAGGTTCTTAGTTTGCATTATTTATTATAATTTACTTTTGTCAGTATCTATTAAAACAATCATTTCAATCGAATCGATGTCGGATCTACTGTCAAATCAAAGTTCGGACTTAAGCTCAAATAAAATATTTGTTTTGGTTTGAAGGTTATGATTTGGTTATGATTTAAAAATGATTAGGCCGATATGCCGGTAACAAAAACAATTTTACAATATATTTAGATATGTGAGAAAATTAATATGATGCTGTCAAGGCGC